>WJFA01004613.1:0-10429 GCA_009870155.1 Pseudobourletiella spinata
ACCTAGCCTTCCACAGTAAATGTTAAAACATTACGGAACTGATTCCACATCCTCCCTGCGCCCTCAACTGCACTGCACCTCCCCCGCCGCTTCTCCCGTAACAAAGGAAGGAATTGAAATTGGAACATTTGACTGAAAGGTACTACAAACACGGTCATGTTTATGTGAGAGCTGGAGCAGCTGAACTAAAAAAAGTGGGAAATAGCGCCGGACCCTCACAGCTTCGCCCGCGGCATCTCGAATAAACCAGGAAAGAGATGAGCAGAAGGCGGAGAAAGGCATATACGGACGATTTCAATCACGATATTGGCTCTGAATTTGATTATGGAGAGCTTCAGGATTCCCATTCCATCTTATCAGAGGAGCTAACGTAATCTTTGCCTATAGGCAGGGAGGAAAATATTTTCACGGTAAGAAACAACAACCACATGGTAGCATGGGAAGGAAACTGTAAGGCTGTAATAAGATTTGAGTGAGCGATTATTCCTGGTAGTGATAAACCGCAGGACTCGGCGGGCGGGCGGAGAGGCGGAAAAGTAGTGGGAAAAAGGAGAGGGGTATCAATTCTAAATAAGTGTTTACGGAAAGAGGAGGAGGAGGAGAAAGAGGAATACGGGTTGGTGTGTTTAACTGTCATCGACTTTGAATATCTGTACAGCCTTGACGGCGCCAGAATTTGATAACGTGAGGAGGGTCTGAAGACATGGGGCAGGAAACTGGCGGAGAGGAGCAAAAGACTGGTGTTTCTAACGGATAGGATATGCTACTGTATTATGCAATCTATCACCGTCCTGACTGTTTCCAGACACGCGGAAAAAGGTTGATCCGAACAATATTTTTGTGGTTGTGTGCGGGGAGAGGTTCTGCACCGTAGTGAGACGCATCCCGGGGTGTACGGGAGCGATGCATTGAAAATCGGTGAGGGCCGCATGAGTTTAGCGCTGGAATCTCTGTGACTATAGAGGATCTTTCCTACCTTAAAATTAGGGTACAGGGATATGGATGGACGAACGGATAAAATTCCCATTCACAAAATGGGAAATCAGCTCGCTTTACGAATTGGCAACTTCCCGATCCCGTGAGAAACCTTGAAATGGGGCAAGGATCCTACATGGGATGGCCAACGTCGTCCTCTCCTTCTTACAGGAGCATTTTCCCCAATGTTCTGCTTCACAGTGCATTCCTCCGTGGAAATCTCATTCTTAATCAGAAACGTCTGCTGGCCTCGATGAAATTCGTAGGTGACGGTCCCGACGCGCTTCCGGACAGGAGCAAATACTTGGTAGAAATCCGTCTCCTCCTGTCAACATAATTACAGGCACATCACTTCAGTTCGAATAGCTCTTTGAGTACTATGATTGCTCCTCTGCAGGAGGTAAATTACATAGAGCTGTCATCTCACACTAGTCCCGTCCAATAGACATACATAGCTATATGCTCCTCCGGACTCACGTCTCCATTAATTTCCACCAAGTTCATTACATCCACAATGTCCCTCGTTATTGTAACCTCGTCACACTCATTCCCACCGCAGTCTCATCGTCCCTGCTATATCTGCATGTGCTCTAATGAATTACCGCACACCTGATTGATAGCATCTCCACGGAATCTTCCGCATCATGAGGGAGTAAGGAGATGAGATGAATTAAAAGATGAACGATTCCCGGGGGAAATTTGACCGGATATTACAACAGCGGCTCGTAGGGCTGCTCCGGCTTGTCTACTCACGGACAGGTGGGCCCATCAGCATGCTCAACAAAACGAATATCAGGGAGTGGGCACTGACGTAGTAAATATGATATAATAACAGTCAACGGTAACTCAGTGAGGTTAGAACGCGCTCAAACCCCCACCCTTGATTGTGGCAAAAAAAAAAACAGCACATTTAGGTACATTTGGCCAATTCACCCTAGGTGAAGCCTCGGGAAAGCCGTAGTCACCAACTTAAAACTTGTGGACGCCGGAACTCCATGCTATAGGGCACAGGAACACATCAGCTTTAAACGAGTCATGAGTTATGAAGAGTCTTGGGACAGAGACTACGGAGATGGAACACAAAGCTTTCCCCTTTCCACTAATTCACTCCTACCCATCCACACCAACTAACTACTACAACATGACGAAAACAATAGTGACATCCCCACATTATGCTGAGGCACAACGAGTTGAGTTGAGTTACTACGGTGTAGTAGAGGTTCGAAGAATAAGCGAGAGGGGCTTACTAAGTAACGGCAGGAGTGAGAGCGGAAGACAAGCCGGGAAATTGTTCTCCCGCTAAGGTCATTAATGAAGATCTCCTTGTCCTCCGGACGACACTGACAACAGGAGCAGCAGAAATTCCGGGCATATCGTCCTTTGAGTAAGAGGTTAACGTGGATATTCTTGATGGAAATCTCGAGGCAGTAGTCATTAAGTTCTGAAATAACGCCATTACCATTATCATCGCCATCACCATGATATGCGAACGACAGCGTGTAATTAAAATCAGCTACAAGTGAGAGTGTGTGAGGTTTGGCCCAATTTCGTGGCCGTGGTCGTTGGTTTGCTCATCGTGCACAGAGATGCATGCAAGACTTCACGGCGACGACATATACATTTATGCTGAGACTTGGTAACGAATTATACAGGATGAACCGCTGATTCTATTAGCTCTTAATTCTAGCGTCCCCTTGAATTTTCACCATGTAAATTACAAAAAGTTGTGTTTGGAATTGTATTTAAATTTTCAGCTCCAGCTAACCAAGTTGGGTTTATTCACGTGCAAGTGCACTCCTCAATATAAGGTGTAGTTCTGCTACGTTGCAGTTGAAAAATTTCCATTACCTGAGAAGGTCAATTTGGGCGACTGAACGCGGACGAGAGACTCAAGGTCTTGGGGACAGGAGGAAAGGGATGAGCTCGTCGGGGATGTTGGATCCAATGGCTTCCCACTGGCACCCTGCTGGGATTCTCCTTGATTCATCTCAGCTGCGGTCCTATCCGGGCCCGAACTTTTACCCGGATTCGCGCACTTCAGATGAACCGGGTACAGAGCCTGCTAAATGGCAGGTGGCGGAGCAAATTCTGTTGATAAAGTTAACACACAACAGAGCCGATAATAGTTTCAATTTCGCTCTAGAACCACATCGATGATCCATCACACTTTATATTACCAAACTCTAATAAACAAAACTCCTTCAACATGCCTTCTCAACTCAAGGTTTAAAAGTAGAACAAAACTTTGCGCTCATGAATCACATTTCTAAATCATACATTAACTTTGACATGTTTAAGTAATTAGAAAACTCCATGTTTCCAGATCCATCGTAAACATACACTAAATAGAAAACTGCCACGAACTGGATTAGGACAGAGCGCACTTCTGAAACATTCGCACAATGCGACAAACTACAGACTACCAGACGACAAGTTTCATCTTTTCCCTCTCCACAGATTGCGTAAATGCAGTGTATTTCACAGAATTCGCCACCTTAAGGTTCTTAACTCAGTCAGTCCCGCACAAGTTGTATTTCAGATTTCAGAATACATATTATTCTGTACACTGAGTGCATCTGCAAAGAAAACCTTCACAATTGTACTTTTTGCATTGAGGGACCATCAAAATGATATCACAATTCAAGTTCTTCGCCACTATTTACTGCGTTGACAGCTGCCAGGAGAATTGCTTCTGTAAGGTAGAGTAAAAGCGTTGATCAGCATGCAGTATCATCCTCTGCATTTTCCACTGCATTCAAAAGCATGGCTTTACATTAGCTATGAAGCATTATAAAAATTATTTTCTAAACGTAAATAAATCGGCGAAAACCTTGTGTCGATCATTGTAGTATATAACAGCATAATTTAAAAACTACCATCTTTCTACTGGCCATCAATGTACTGAACTTGTGCTTGAATGAAATTATCGGCTTGAAAAGTACGAAAAACACGACTAATACCTACTTGCTACTGCATTCGAGTACNTAATACCTACTTGCTACTGCATTCGAGTACGCAGGCTATCGACAACAGTTTGCACTCAATACGCATATTTCTTCTTTAACCTACAACAATAACTGTTAGGAATAGTTTGCCTCTCATTCTGTAACTTTTATAACGCATAGTCATCACACCCGTACAGTCAAGTAGAAATCTTTCATTGAAATCAGTTGAATTATCAATTTGATAACTAAGACCGCGGAATGCCATGAAATTATTATCAATTATTCATTACATCTCCGGTTTGAAAGTTTTATTGTATCGGTGCAATAACAACTTTTTTATGCGGATAATATTCTAGATCAAATTTTGATATACCTTTTCTATATGAGTACTATTAAAAATTTTGACTATATCATTTTTTGGCATTCTGTTACAGAGTTATAGGCAAAATTTTATTTTGATCTAACCCGGAGCAAGAATCTGAACTGAAGAATCGAGGACAAAGCTCAAAATAATGGCATACGCTTCAGCAGTACAACCTTTTATAGCAGTATCCGTCTTTAAAAGAGATTCTCGAATACAGTCAGCCCTAGGGTAACCATTTTCACGGGTCTGTACACGAAGTAGCAGTGGTAAAAAGAGTTAAAATCAATATAGCCTTTCTGGAAAGCCAAAGATTTGGTAAGTACAAGATAAGTAAGGGTTGCGAATCATATACCAAAGCAAATGTTCTTCCTCTGTCACATCAAACATACTTTTTTTCAAACGCACAAATACAGGGTGCAAAACAACCCTCCCATGCATATTTGACGAACTAAACTTGAAATTCACCTTCTGCTCATTTCACACTCCAACTTTTCTCCTTTAAAAGTAGTCATAATGTAGAATCATCTACTTAAGTCTTCCCATAGTCTCATCATTCGCATCCCCTAGGCTATATTGTCAAAGTTGGATATAAGTTGATTGTTTCTATGCATACACGCGACTCAAAGTAACTTTTGTAACCTCTGGCTGATATCTGGGGCTGATGAACATTTTTTCCCCGTTGATCCTAATGAATAAGAATAAGCTATGTGGATTCCTTCTAAAGTCCTCACTGAAAACTGAAGCTCTATCTACTTCCTTCTCCAGGTAACATAACATTTATTTATTAAACAGGGTTCATAACCATTAAAAATCCGAATTCTCTGTGGAAAACTGATACACATGCTGCTGTTTTAGTCCAAAAATAATATGAGATTCAGGCAAAAATTAACCTCTCACAAAACTAGTTTGTGTTCATACGTCTAAATTTCATTTTTGTGGGGTACTGCACAATATGATTACAGGGGTTTTGAGCCAACACAAAGATGCGCCCCATCGTGTTTTTCAGTTTGAATGCTTATAGTTTGACGGTTTCAGTAGTGCTCCAAATAAAGGATGCTCACTTGTGTATGGTCACATGACATGACAAGGGTTTGGAACTTGAAGCGGTTAAGTCAATTTGGACAGCGTTCTTTCGCGCCCTATTTGTTTCCATACTTCACTCTCGTCAGAGCTAAATTGATTGAAGCTCAGAATTCTTGCTCATCAAAAATTCTTTTTATAGCATGAGAAAAATGTTTTCTCTCATAATTTCCCACTCTAATGTATCCAACGAAGAGGGAAAGACTCGCAAAATGTGAGGTGAGGGAACTTGAATTTTCCACTCATCACAAGCTGACGTAGGAAGAAACCTTCCTACTTTGTTTTTTCCAGAGGGGCCATTACGCAACCATAATTTTGAAGGGTTCATATCGGTTGGATTCAACCATGGAATAGAAGAAACTGCGGGATTCCGTCCCGTTTTCATATAAGTTTTCTAGTTGACTGGAAGAGGCGCCTTCACAAAGTTTGCGAGCTGGCAAAATCCCTTTCACCAGTGATACCGCAGGGTCCCCACTTGCAACGCACTACATACGAAGACTCACGTTTATCCGTCAGCACTTTTCCCATCAAAGCTCAATGGTGTGTAGTCTCACATTGTGTAACTGTTGTAGGATGACGGAGGTCACCTCCAGATGAGAAAATGCTCTTTTCATGTGTGTGTGTCCATGGGATGGGAACTTGAAATGCAGGAGCCATTACCTATTGATCGGAGATGAAAGTATTTGTGTTGTAGTCTGTAGTCATACCCAGTGTTTAGCTGACTCCAGACTGATTTAATTACACAGCCGATCCTCACCGGTGCATGCATCGCGCGTAAAAAACGACTCAGGACTGTTGCATATATACTTTCCACTCGCTGAGACTCCAGTCACAGACATAACGCCTCATGGAACTACTTGGACCAAGCAAGGAGCAGGGGGCAGTGAACACGGCTGTTTCTGATTAGATTTCCACCGTTTCCTTCATATATTTTCTGCATTGCGAGGGGTCAAGCGAGATGGTGCAGATGCAGCTACATAGTAGTAACATGGAGGAGTCCGCCTTATCCCTCTGGAAGAGAGATCAAACGTGTGTGTGACGGTCATTGGGAAGCTATATGGAAACAGCGGAGCGGAAAATCAAAGGGGAAACTGAATACAATCCGTTTACACATCCCCGTAGAAATCTGTCGCTCCGCCGCGGCGCGCGGTCTCTCATAGCAAGGAAGCATGTGAGCGTATCGCATGGCCGAAACGAAGTCAGAACACACAATCATGGCACGAGGGCTAAGAATTCTCTGTACAGATCATGTATTTTCCCATCATGTGGGAATTTATGTGGGAAGGAAATATGGATTTAACTACTGTACAGACCCGTCCACGCCCCCAAGGCCTCGCTTCATTTCATATGAAACTCAGCGTGCGTAATCAAGTACTATGCTAATGTTTCGAGCTTAGAGTCAATAATAACTTGGACACATCATTCTCCAATCCACATTCACGAGTCAACAATCTACTCCATACAGTAATGGGTGTTGTTGTGGGTTTTAGGAGTTCCTGGAGAACATGGATATACCCGCTCTGAGCCCCTCTCACTCACGCATGACCGGCGGAATGATGCAGGGAGTCAGGACTGTTGACGGAGTCAGCAGTCCCTTCAATCTACTTCAGTATATGCTCTATATCCTGTACATTTCAACTCAATTGTTCGCTTTGAGATCGAGCAATTGCTTTGTGAGATGGACTTTGTTTGCGGTTTCACAGGAGGATGTGGTGGAGTGGAAAGCTGGATTTGGTGTAACGTAAACAGAGTAGAGTCGGGGATCCCAATGCAGAAGGCTTTTGACGGTCTACGATAAAACCAAAAACAGGTCAGAGTTGCGATGGAAGTAAGGCGCCGGGTCATACACCACAATTGCTTAGCAGGGGCGGGCACATCTCCTGCTAAGCATCGTACCCATAAGTTTCTTGTCCTGGATCACAAATCTTTCCCAACAATAGCTCTCCGTATATATACGTTATTGGATGGCATCTCGTCCCAGACTTTCACAACAACTTTGGTGTGTAGAAACCCAATTCTTTTGTCACTACACGAGAAGACGGAGAGTAGACAGGCTGACAAAACTTTCGGATCCTCAAACCGCCCTCCCTTGTTCCCCTTCACTCGGTTCTCTGAATAAGCGCAGCACCGAGAAGGCTTGCACGGCTTCAGCACATGGAGAGTAAATCAGCTGATTCAGGGCAATTTAGTAATGAAACCTTCTCTTTGCTTCCTTCACATGGCCTTAAATCTGAAGTGATCAATGTGAGCTTCAAGGATTGAATCGCCGAGGGAAAAGGGTAGTTTGATAAGGATAAATACAATTGCTTTGATGCCCTTACCGTAGTCGTCGAAGGATGAAAAATCTTGATTCATCATGTCCGTAAAGAAACCCTGGAGTTGGGACAGAGAAATCTCTCACAAATCACGCGATTCAAGCTCTACTCGTACTAATTCTGAGAAATATTTTCTGTCACGAAAAAGTGCTGCTGAGTGGGAGAAGTGCATTGTGAGACAATGGCTGAAATTAAGGTTAGATTTGTTATAAAAAAAATCTGCTGCATAGACATGCCGTTTTATATAAACTATCATCTTACAGTATTAGGATTTTTGGCAAAGGTGTGTGCGTGCTTCTTCTACGCGTGTGAGATCAATTTGTGGCGGTGAGACAGAACACGCGCTTTTGTTTGCTCCTAATCACCTACTGCCTATAATTACCGTTGCCCTTCCATGTAAATATCCAACCTGAGCCGCATAATGCATATATAAAATGAATTTCATGTTAAAAATGGAGCTGCTCCATTTTTTTGCATGAATTTCACTTTGTATTTGCAACAACTTCCAATGTACTCTCACAGAAATGGGAACCCAAGGGGTGAATGAATTCAGCAGCCCAGTCGACCTGTTTTCGCGACGATATACTCAGCATCCAGAATGTGGAGCAGGATAAAGAGGCCGTGATTGTGCAGTTCGGTCGAGGAAAAGGGGATGTACTGCAGAGAAAGTGAATAAAAGTAAAATATGACTCGATTTTTTGGGTGAAGTTGGCAGACTGGAAAAAATACCTTTCAGCATCCCATCACTTGGAAATAAAAATTGTCTTCATGCGTCAATCTGGCCCATGAATAAGGATTAAGGGTGATAGTAAAGCTAAAACTGACAACAGAATTAAGCGCAGCAATAAATTCATATTTAGGCTGTCAACTCGAAGACGTCGCGTAGTATGGTGCCTAGGGTCAGGACTCAGATCGTTCCCCTATTAGACGGAGGAGTGTACTTTGAGGGAGGATTTTGGATAGGGTTACCGCTACCATCCATCCTTTGTTGACAAGGAAAGTGTGTCCTTATTTCAGATTGCTCAATTCGCCTTCCGTCCTCTGCGCGACGGTTTGGGTTTGGCGGAGCTATAAGGGCACTGGCATAAGGCTGTCTCGTTTCTCGAGGAATCGCGAGTGCTGCGGTGTAATGGGATTTAGTGTCTATCTACTAGGACCAGGAGGAGGGTCAACCGCGGGAGGAGCAACTGCTGCTAGTGCGGGAAAATGAGAACTTAGTTAGCCTTATTTAGAGACTGTTACGAATCTTTAGCACTGTAAATTTGCTACTAAAACGCACTTTCTTAATAAATGTATTAGGAATACTAACCTGATCCTGGGACCTCAATCAATGCATAAATACATCATATAATGAGCTTAGGCGCCCAGGCACTGACGAGGAATGTGCACGGTCTGTAATCGGGGTATTTGAACGGGACTAGTACCATCGCACGCAGCGCTGCCTGAAACCTAGGAAAGTACCCAACTTTGTTGCGCATGGCGCGGTTTAGTCCCTCAAAAAATTATTAAAAACTGATTTTCGCGAAATCCAAAACGGGAATTTTTTATGGGAATTAACATGGAATTTTTTTAGTCTTCCTCCAATGGTCCCCCCTTGGTACTTTTTCAGGAAAATCATGACATGTGCTCATGACTGAGGTGAAACAATAGTATTATGGAAAATGCTATGTATTGTATAAAAACTAGTCCTCCCTGAGCAATTTTAAGTAATGCATAGTTTTTTACATAGACTAAGGTGAAACAATAATTTCATGGAAACTACCTCTCGAACGCGCATGATCATTGATTTGTGCTTTATTGACATGTAAAAAAGTCCCCTTGTTAGCAGCCATTAAAATTTTGAGACCATGATTAGTTGTGTAAGTGTAAGTCTAGAGAGCGTGGGTCAAGCTATTCTTCCAACGGTCAGCATGAGGCCCATTTTTACCTACTACTAAATGAGACGTTAAAGCGCATCAAGAGTCAAATTATGTGGTTTTAAGTGATAGATTTATTGAAGCCTTACAGATTTGGTTTAAAGCTCAATGGCTTTAAAAAACTCAAACTAGATTGAAATTACTTACAACATTATTTTAAAAATTTGCATAACTTTTGCCCATAAAAGTTAATAGATTATAGGAAATAAACCTCATTTTTAATAAGAGAACAGGGCTACAATTACGACGTAAGCATTTTGCATATTACATCTCATGCAAAAAAAATCATTTTAAAATAGGATGAATGTTGTTTACCTTTTCTTCGTACAAATACTGTTTTTGTGTGCTTCAGTCAGTTCTGTTGCTTATTGAATACATAAGAATGAATATAAACTTCTAATATCGCGTAGCGTAAACATACCAGAAGTACTTCTTGTCAGGGTTTAAAATTTAAATTAAATATAGGTGCATCATTCTTATAAACTGTATCAGTTAACGTTAATGTCAAAGTTAACACCATTTCAGGCCATCGAAAATTTGAATTCAATATGGGTTGTGGCACTAAATTCGTCATGGAATGATAAAATCATGCTCAACTAATGTAAAAGTGCACTTTTTCATAATTTTGTAAAAGTAAAAAAATTTGAAAGTCACCGAAAGGGGGTATTGTGTATGCTGTATGTGTGTTGGGTATCATATATTGTGGTATAAATTATTCACTGGGTTGAACTGATTGTATGAATGATCTATCAGTAAAGTGTTCGCGAAGCCAATGCAATGGTAATCCACACTTATGGTGCAGTTAGAGTCGTAAGAATGAGAACGAGAATGAGA
>WJFA01004614.1:0-10428 GCA_009870155.1 Pseudobourletiella spinata
CTATACATTACATGTATACAGACATTTATTTATTGACAGACCTGCTCAATATTCTTTAGAAATTATGGAGTGCTGGCAAAATGGATACTTTGGAAAAACTGGAACAAAATTGAAATTTTCGACGTTTTTAAAATTGTTAACACTTTTAGTATTTTGAATAGTTCTTTCCCACTTTTTGCTATTTCCCTTGTCATTTCATTTGCAAATGTGTGAGCCGATTTTTTAAAATAAAATTGAACATATTAAGGTGCATTTGAACTTTTGGTCGAATTTCAAAAGTGAGCTTCTAGGACGCCAGCCAATAAGGTGATAATGCTAATCTATCTCCAATTTCGCGCCGTCTTTGAAACTGAAGAACGGACCAGATTTCTATGCGTTTGAAGTTCAAACGCATAGAAACTTTGAATTCAAGTTAAACCCCGTGGAATTTTCAATGACTTTCAGAGTTTGTAGTATCCATAGCTGTGTGTCGTCAGATGTGTCCAGTCACGTGTAGCTTACGTGCCAAAACCCTCGAAACACTTGCCAAATACTCAAAACACCTTCAAAATCCCGTCACTGTGCCCGGTGACGGACATCTTGTGCTGCTGTTTCCGGGAGCTCTCTATGTGCCTTACATCATAGCCAGAGCATTTTGATTCTGCCAACCCTAGCGATGGGGACTGTTGCTGCAAGTGCACTGTGTGCTGCACTGGATTATTTTATTAGTCTCCATGGACGTGCCTTGGAGTTTGAGTAGTCACTTGAGCGACTCCCTCGCTCGTTTCTCTCTGTGTGTATGTGTGCACGTTTATGCATTTGCCTCCATGTTGTTAGCCGGAGTTGATGCCACTCTTCTTTCTTCCCTCTCCGTCTTGTCGAGCAGAGGAGTTGCAGCACGTGAGGCATGATACTTGTAGTTACCCCTATGAAGCCCTGGAAGTGGACTTGGCTCCTTGCGCACATACATTCGTGGACAAGCTATAATTGGGCCGGAGGTATATATATATGTACATGTGTGTTTGTCTCTACAGAATTTGTACATTCCCGGTGCGGCCCAGTCTCTTTTAGTTTAGTTGAGCACTGTCTGAATGTAATAACCCAATGCTGTGTAAGGTCGGTGAGGAGTCATACATCATATATCCTCCTCACATCCTTCCCACCAACTCCGTCCTGTAATGTATGCATGAGTGAGTGGATGCGGGGTATGATTGTGGAGGGGGGGGGTTGAGATGGGAAGACTATGAGTACACCCTTTGCTGGATTGAAGAAAAGTTTGTATACGCTGGATGTATTTGGTTGCGTCATAGCTCTACGTGGTGCATTGTTGAAACCTTGCCTTTGTGTATGTGGTGTGTGAGTGGATGGAACAAATGTGTAGTTAGTCTTCCCATTGTATACCTATAGGGAAAGTCCTTTATTTAATCCCTTTCCTCGAGACCAGATTCAGTGTCTGGGGAGGGGGTTGTGTGGATGGAGAGTGTAAACTATTGGTGTGTCGTATTATGTAGACGTGCGGGAGTACGTATGTGTGTCTCTGTGTGTGTGTGTGTGTGCCCTGGGAAGAAAAGAGCCTCCGGCTCATTTCCTATGTATAGAATAGATGGGGTGTAGTAGTAGTAGTGGCCCAAGTATGTGGGGACTCCTTGAAAAATGGCATCGTCATAGTCACGGTCCTTTATTATTCTCGTGGCCATTACTATGAATGCATGGAATGAGTGGGGAGGACGGTGTGTCTGTCTAGCGGAGCAGGAGACGGAGGTGTTCTCTCTGGCTCTCTGGTAGTCGTCGTCAACTCGCTCCGATAATATGCTTGGGAAGATATGGACATGGAACTCATACGGCTCTCATCTATTCCTTCCTTCGTGGTGGCATTTATTTGGGTCATACTTGTGAGGTAGATTAAGCGGAACATCATATTGTTACTCTCTCGACGTCTCGACGGAGTCAGTTTGATGATGAAATGATGATGATGATGATGATGATCGCGGAGATGGAGGGAGAATCATATCCGCCACAATTTTCAGCTCCACTGACTGACTGACTGGCTCGCTCTCCTGTATGTACATTCCCACGTTCGTCTATCCTCTCTGTGATTACTCACATATGATCTTTAATAGTGGGGAGTGTAGGTGGTCTGCGGTGGTGGTGAGTCAGATTTCGGCTCACAGCAGCAAGCAGCACCCTTTGTGGAGCTTGAGTTTTGCACTGGATGATGAGGGCGGCGGTAGTGCCATTAATTTTCATCACTCCCTGATCAACTAACTCCCTTTCAGTTGCCAACGGATATACCGTCCTTTCCACATTGGTGACGATGTGGTTTCGGGGCGGGAGATTTGAAACTGGCTCCACTCCGTTAGATTCTAGTCTTTGGAGGGATGGGATAAGGAACAAGATTCGCATGCCATTTTGGGATGTAAATAAAACGGGTTTGAGACACTAAGGATTTGCATGGATGGGGAACCCAGGGGTTCCCCTAGAATATTTACGGTAAGTCCCATGGGGTGTCTGGATCCTGTAGCGTGTGCGTACCGTGTGCTATGTGCTAGCGTGGAGTGAGACGCGACTTTGTCCCAGGGATGAGCCCCTGTGTGCGACTGTGAGTGAGTTAGTATGAAAGCTTCAGTGTGTGTGTGTGTGTGTGTGTGTGTGTGTGTGTACGTAGTGATGAGAGTGACTGGATCTTTTTGTCTGGTAGTGGCCTTGAGGTGGAAATCAAGGTTACTTCCCTTTTACTCCACACAGAGAGCACTGAGAACTTTCAGAGGAGAGAGACATACGGACGGTTCGTCCGGGAATAAAAGAGCTTGACAGGGCTATTGAAGAGCTCGATAAAAGCTATGCAAATACGGCAATAGTTTATTTTAGCTTGCGCCTCTCTCTCTCTCTCTCTCGCTCTATGTCCAAGTTGGATGTCCCAACTCGAGTGTATTGGATGCAAAGTTTTTGAATTCAGAGGCTGGGCCCTTTGATGAAAGTTTATATATGCTCACTCTTTATCTCCATGGTAGGGCTACGGCTGGCTATCTGTGGATGAGGATGAATAGGGAGTGTGTTGGCTGGGCATTGGGCCCACGGGCCAGGACAAGACGGCGACTCTCCTGGTGATAATGATAGTCACACGAGTTCCACACAATTGACATGCACGGAGTCTTCCTCCATTCCGTCGTATATATACACATGAGAAGGTGCAAAGGGAGAACTGCCCGGAGCTGGTTTGGCCCTCATGTAGTGACCGCAGCGGTGGTGATGGTGGTGGTGTGGTGATGATGATGATGATGATGACGACGACGACGTGTTTTAGAAAAGTGAAACAGTAGGGAAAACCATGGATGGTGGAGACTCTCTCAGATTTTTTTTATCCCTACCCGATGTGGAATTACATTTGGAAATTCATCAGAAAGCTATATACGCAACTACTGTACTATTACCATGACTACTATTACACGACGTGCGGAGGGCCGTATGGCTCTCATTTCCCCATTGAATCCCTCTATTGGTCTCAGTGCCTCGAGCTGTGTGAGAGTAATACATGTATGTATTTTTAACAAAGAGCGCGTATATGTGAGAGTCAATGTCAAAGCCAAGGTGGTGGTACTGGCAGCGGCAGCAGGAGCAACCGTGGTTGTTGTTGTTGCATACTACAAAGTAGCCACCGGCACTTACTTTATTGCTCACTCGCTCTATGACTATGACTACGTGGACGTTGAATAATCAAAGTCGGCATTAGCCCTTTCTGTGAGTGTGTGTGTGTGTGTAGATATAAACTATGATTCCATACGGAGAAGAAGAACCATGAGCAATAGTGTGTACATGTCCTAACGATCATACCACTACGAATCCAATCATATTATGCACTAATCACATACTAGTAGTAGTAGTGGGTTACATCCTGAACTTTAGACTCTCACTGCGTCTCCTTATCTCGAGTAATTGCTTACAGTTGTTGTGTGCGTCAATCTCCTTGGCTATAGCTCTTCGGGAAGGTCAATATGACGGAGTGAGAGGTGGAGGATAATAAAAATTACGAAATTTCATGACGTTCCCGCAAGTGACCAACGACTGCTGCGAAATCCCTATTTATAGAGCAATGCGTAGGGGTTTCCGCGTTATGTGTGTGTGTGTGTGTGTATGTGTGCATTTGTGCACTAGGGTGTGTAAGAGGGTACATCAAACGGTAGCCGGGCACCGGCTGGGTTGTGGGACTTGTTATGGCCCGGATGTGGATGATAAGCGGTGATGCGGGATGACGTGGCGGAATCCAGCGGGGAAATACGATGATTTATATGTGACTCCCCTTTGAATCCCCCTGGTTGTTGGAAAAATGATTGAGTCAAAGCTAATGGTAGGATAATGATAGATTTTTTCCAAGATTTACCTCGTGGTGTGGGGGAGGGGTTCCATTCTAATGCAGGGTTCCCTATGGGCCTCGTCCAGTGACTGACTTAAGAAGGGAGGCTGACTGACTGTGAGAGGAAGCATATAAGGAAAGAGTGTTGAGTGTAGAGAAATGATTAGATTCACATGCTCTTGTCCGCTCGTCGTTCGTCTTCAAATCAGGACGACGTGTTATTCCTTCGAGAAGAAAGGCTCCTGGGATTTGTGGGCTTCAACTGTGCGGTTGAGCTTGGATTATTGTTATGTATGGGCTGAGTATATGATCTGACTGGAGTGTGTGGTGGAATATGTGTGCGTGTGTGTATATGAGTGGTAGAAAAAGTGTGTGTGTGTGTGTGTACATTCACGGTTTGGTCAACACGTTCTTGTTACACCGGCCGTAATAATGCGCTGTAGTTAAAGCGAAAATTGTGAGTTGATCCACGGTTGTGGCTTGAGTGAGACTGGCTATCCGTCATGTACATGTTGTAGCTCCTAGCCATTAGACTCTCGTCTGGTCTTTGTTGCTTTCACAGAGTGATAGGCGATTGTGACATCATATGATGTTGCTGTTGCTGCTTCTGATGAAGGTGTGATAGCTATATGATCCGCTCTGTATTACGTTTGTGGTCCCTACACCCCCCGGCCATTTCAGTTTAGCCTCAAATTATGGATCTAATGGATTCAATTGGACAAAGAAAACGAAATTACCTCTGTTCATTTTTTTCTACACCTGCTGCTGCTGCTGCTGATGGTGGTGGTGGTGGTGTTGGTGGTGATGGCGACTGAACCGTGGGAATCCTATGGAGGATGTTCGAACTTGTGGCGCGGGGGAATTTGAAATTGACTCACTCCCTGGAATGATCACAATTGTTATATATTGGCACTGTATATGCATATATATGCATAAGGTTTTGCAAATATTCTTCCTGAAGCCGGGCCTGATAACCTCTCGCTCTCGTAATGCACTTTGTATAGTTGCTAACTACGATGAGACGATGTTACATAAAATTAAGTGGTGAGGTCTCTACAAATGTCCTAATCTTTGTTTTCCGCTTTGGGTTACGACGATGATGATGATGAGGAGTTGGGGGCAATGTCTTCCGTGTTGACTTTGGGACTGATTGGAGACAACACTTGCCTGTCCGCGAGCAGAAGCCGACGCATCTTACAGATTTTGACTGTAAGGTGACGTCTGGCATAGTCCGTGCCTTGAGAACTTGTTGAGAGGTGGACATGTGGAATGTGTCCAACGTATTTTTACGTAAGTCGCAAGTCACACTTTTACATCGTAGCATTCACCGGGATGTTCAAACATGATTTTATAATATTAGTCTTGAGTCAGAGGAGGAACGTGAGTGGAGGACGAGAAGTGACTTGACCGCGGATATTGATGGCACTTGACCGGTAGGGACAAGGAGTCAGATTTGATCGCCGAAAATGGATGATGTCAGATGTGTGTGTGGAGCCCCGCAGGGGCTCGGCGGAGTCAAAGTTGATTGGGCAGGTGTATAGAAATGAGAGTAATTAAAATGCTAATGTATGACACGTTAGGTGAGTGGAGGTGAAGCTGAAGTGAATTTGGCGGGAGTAATTACAAGGGGGCTCGCAGTGTTAAGGATTATTTGAGAAAAACTTACCAGGGGAAACATGACAGAAGCATATGTTTTTCCGATGGGGTCAATCCATCACCTTTTTGCCGCATCTGAAGTTGCGAGTCCCTGTGTGATGCATGCGTGTATATGTGTTACAACCTTGGTCACGTATTGATTGAGTCCTTTTTATTATAGCTCGTCTCTTTTGACAGCCAGAAAGTAGGTGGTGGTGGTGGCATTATGAAAGTGCATGTGCATGGTTGTGAGGCGATGCAGCGGAATTGCACTGCCATATCCTCAAGTCGTGTTGAAAAAGTTGTCCCCCTGGTAAGTTCTTCCCAGTTTTTTCCCCATCCCTACCCCTTCCACCACTACTAGAAAAATCCGTAACTCACCCTTCCTCTACTGGTTCAGCTTGTGCTTCATGTGGATCGTGCTGTTATGAGATGATATGAGAAATATGGCTCATTTTCCCTCTGAGAGCCAACCTCCATAATGCTGACAGTGGACTGCACAGGGTGGTGATGGTTAGTGGCACTATGGCTAAATAGGATATGATACATGGAGCAGGAGCAGCAGAGCTTCTGTTCACCGTTTTTTTTCTCATCACCCATCTCACAGTGAACTTGTGTGAGAGGCAAACAAGATTTTACCGCCACAAAAAATCTCCGCTGATGGTGTGGGATACTGTAAGGATTATTGGGAGAAAAATGCCAAGTTAATAGCTTGATGGTCATAGTGGGATCACGATTCATATTTTTCCCCGTGTGGGCACTGTACTAGATACAGCTATATAGAAATGAGGGATGCGCGGAGGGATGCACATGGGGGTGAATTTGCGAAAAAAGAGAAGGACTCAAAGAGGAGGAATGGGACAACAACGACAGCGCATCCATCCATTGTAATGATCCCTAGAAGATGCCCCAGCTCACTCAGGCCAGAGTTTGACTGCTGAGAGTAAATTAAAAGCCAAATTAATGTGCTGGATGAGGAGTAGGAAAAGATGTTGGCGAGGGACAGAGACGGACAGACACACTTACGCAGTGGCGGCCGCGGCGATTGACGTCAATCGGTTGAAAGACTAGAACATCAACCACCACCGTACCGTAACAACTACTACTTTCCTGTCTAAACTCACCTTCTTTCAAAGGAGATGGAGAGAGATGTGAGATGAGAGACAGTAGTAGTAGTAGGTGCAAGCAACAGGTTGAGGAGATGTGGAAGAAGGAGATGGGGTCGATTTGAATGGGACGCAGAATGGTTTAGGAGTCGACCGGAATGCTCCCACAGGGCAAGGGATTATATATATTTTAGCCTTCGTGATGATCAGGTAGGAATGCGGACGGATCAAATGTGGAATTCAATGCCTAATCTCTGTCATCTTGACATCGTCACAAATGATTCCATTCAGCCGGAAACGCTCCTGTTCTCACTGCGCAGACCATACTTATTACACATACACACACACACAACCCATCCGTCAATCAAGTCCAAATGAAGACTGGTCAGTCGGAATATATTGTCTCCCCCGTTGTTATGACAACCGCACGTGATTAGTAGAGCCATGTAATTGCATCTTTTTGTCCCTGAGTGAGTTATGGTGGCGGGGAAAAAAGTGGGAGTTTTTTCATTGGAAAAAAATCATGTATGTGAATTGCGTATGGTGGTGGTGAGTTTTTATGTGGAAATTAATTGTGTATTATGAGCTCTGTTATTGGTCTCGGGTTACTATGTAGATGCTTTCTTGCCTTCTGTGGTGTGTGTGTGTGTGTGTGTGTGTGTGTGTGTGTGGACCAGTGGGAATGGGAGTGTATGGGACAAACCAGAGTGATGGCTAATCTCCATGAGGATTTCACTCCCCATTTTCTCAGCTATGACCTCTATAATTCATTATTGCTAATGCTAATAGCTAATAAAGTCGAGGCTGTGTATCATATAATGACCACTATGAGGCTTTATGAGAAGGGCCCTGAGCTCTTCATATTTGTGTGGTGTGTAGTGTGCACTTGTGTGCTCATGTATGGGTGTGTGTGTGTATGTGTGTGGTGCTGAACCGGGGAGCTCTAAAGCTTCAAGCTTTATAGCTATACTCCTTGTGGGTCTCTGCGGCGGCGGCGTGTGTAGGTCTCTTCTGGCGGATTGACTAAGGTTAGGTAGGTGTGGCCGATTTGCTGACTGTGAGAGCGGCAAAAAAGCTGTCACTTGGCTCCTTTGTCTATATCATTCGATGAAATTACACGGAATGTCGCCGTTTTCCTCTTTGTTTCCCCATGAGAGAAGTTTGTAAGCATACATATATAGTAATTGGAGCTGGAACGGGCAGTGTTGAGCCACAGAGCGTTTACTTACGGCGTGGACCAACGGAATGAGCCATTAGTCTCACTCTCTGCTCCTGATTATTGTAATAATTGTGGGCACAGTGGTAGTTTGGCGAGGCTCATTTACATGCAAATGGGATCCAATAGTCTCCAGGCTGTCCGACGGGGACAGTTTGGAAATCCACTTGATTAATTCCTCGTCTGTGATCCAGGCGTGTGATTATGGTGGTGGCGGTAGCTCCTCCGCTCAGCGCCAATGTCAACAGTGATATTTTCTTAATTAATTTCGTGTAATGCCATTGTGAAGGGACCATTGTTCTCTGGGTTGAAATCAGAGTCGTTACTTCCTCCAAGATGATGTTGATGGAGGTGATGGTGGTGGATGATTGTTGTGGCAGAGTGGCGGGGCTGCTGGGAAATCTATATACTCGCTACACTGATTCTATTGCTGGCGATGAACAGGTAGGTATACAGATGGTCCGTTTTTTGGAGGCATCGACTCTTGGGAGTAGCGTATTACTATTACTATTATTAATATTATTATTGTTACGGACGAGTTGGTCTCCAGCATGGGGTCGTCTTGGATCCAGCAGTAAGAATGCCGACGTGGATACTTTGAGTTTCCACACTCTTGTCTGGGAGTGAAGAAGAAGCATAATGTTGAGTATTGAGTGAGTAGGCCCTGCGGAGGGTTTGCCGCCTTGTTTGAACAGGGTTTTGGAGGAGCACTTGACGCTCCTTCAGGTTCTTAATTAAATTTTAGGTAATAATGAGAGACCTATAGTATGCATGGACGCGGATGCCATGCGGTGATTTTCGTGCGTAGTGTACATGTGGGAGATCACCCTTTGTGCTTGTTGCTTTTAGGCCCAACTTTTCTCATATGTGATGGGTTGAGCCGTAATTGGTGAACCATCAATAGATTACATAGATTTGACGTTCGTATAAGAAGTGCGTGGGCTGGTGCAACTGCCATGTGTGTGCGGAGTCCTTGCATTGGTCGGCCAAAACGTTGTTGTTGATGTAGCTGCTCGGTTCTTGTTGTAGTCGTCGTTCTTGTTGATGGTCTGTGGTAGTGGTAAACCACGATTACGAAATAGCTAAGAGCCAAAGGGAGTGCTCCATTGTTTCAGGGTTCATGCCAATAATCCAGATCGTAATTCATGCAATAAAAACTAAATGTTGATTTTCCCATCCACCAATGTTCCTCCAATATAAAATCCACCTGTGGGACTCGGGGGGCCATTGTACACACATCAACAGTTGTTGAGTAAAACTGACTGTGAGGGAGTCGGATTGAGATTTTTGGCGGTATGTTTACAAGCACTTGTGTGCAACGCATGTATGTTTTTCTTTAGTTTGGATGAGTGTGGTGGTGGTGTGCGTGTATGTGTGTGCGTATGTTTGCCTGTGGTTCTGGTGTGGTTGGGATATGCGGAACGTATTTCTGAGGATCGGGCTAGATCCTGTAAATATGGGAAAACGGACAACGCAAATTACATACGATGTGAATCGCAAAGTATGGCGTGACTTGAGCTGCCGTGTATGTGTGTACAATGTTTCTGTGGATGAAGTTGACTGGTGAATTGTGTGGAGTGATTGCTAAGGGTGGTAATGTGAGTGGTAGTCGCCGTTACAGTGTTCCTAACAACTAAGGGTCAAGAGTATCTGACAGTAGGACTGTCAAGTGTAGATTGGAAAGTATAGAGCTTGTTGTTATGAGTCGTTGCTACCCCTAATTACCGTGTTGTGGGCACTAGGAATGAATGCCTGGAGGTTCCTCAACTCCTTGCTAAAAATTGAATATGATTGGAGGAGAAGCTGTGAAGGCGCTTGCGAGTGCGGGGAAAAACCTTGCTGTAGGAGATTTAGAGGAAAGTCGTCGATCAGTCTCTTCCAAGATATTTTGACTGTCATGATGAAGGGCTGAAGGGCTCTCAAATGGAATTGCTTCCGGAGTATTTTCAGTAGCTTATAATATTAGTTGGCGACTGGCCAGGCTAAACATTTTGTACTATGGTCGGAGTGTGTCTGTGTGTGTGTGTCTGTGTGTGAGCCGTGTAGTGGCTGTCTATAAGGATTTATGAGACTGACATAAGTCACTGTAGACATAGTTGGTTGCTCCAAAGAGTGGATCCAGAATGAATCATCCAAGGTTT
>WJFA01004615.1:0-10425 GCA_009870155.1 Pseudobourletiella spinata
GCTTCGATGAGTTCATCCTATTCCGCCGTGAATGCCTGACGGATAAGTGCTCAATTTACGCATCTATAGCCGGGTAGGTTTGGATAGTGAGACCCAAACAATAATCATAATGTTGTGGGAGGGAGGCTGAAGGAAGGCACTGCGGGGAAGCCAGGGAGTTTGTTCCTACGAAAGTTTGTGAAAGGCCGCATTCACATCCAAACTAAGTATTCGACTTGCAGATGGCGGAAAAGTTATTGTTTCTATAATAATTTTGTTATTGTTATTATGTTTGCGGTTGGATAGAAATCCTTGTCATTAGTTCTTTTAGAAAGTAATGATTCACTTGCCACAGCATGGGGGATAACCCTGCTAGTCTGGATGTGATGGTTGGTCAATTTAATCTGTGTCGGACGCTGACTACATCAGAATCAGAATCGAATGGTCATTGGGAATTACGGGGTTGCGGAATCTAATGCGTTTTGTGAATGATATGACTAAGGCGCGCAAAAAGCAGAAAAAGCAGAAGTGAGCTTAAGTGATTGTAGGTATGTGGTTGGTGGGTAAAATCGAAGTCGGCTTGAAAGCCCAAATTCGCTTTTAATTTTTTTTCGAAAAGCAGAAAAAGCAGAAAAGAGCATAATTAGACGGAAATGAGTAGAAAAAGCAGAAGTAACCCGTAAAAAGGGGTTTCATGGCCAAAAACGACGTAAAATTTTAAAATTTCTAAAAATCCACGACAAAGTTCGAAAAATTTCAAAACATTTTGGATTAAAATTTAGCAATTATTCTCGCTTTTCGGAAAATGTTCACTACGAACTCAAAGTAGTTCCACTATCAGCGCGAGTTTCAAGCTCAAGTAATTTTGGCCTTCGGAACTGAAAAGAAGCAGTACAAATGGCTTGCAATTTTATAATGTAGACTTGCAAGGGTCATTTTTCACATGTCAATGATGCACAGCGCCGACAACATATGTAGCGCAGAGCTTATCCTAAATATAATCTTTTAGGCAAAGCAGTAGGTGCGGAAACTCAGATTTGACCCTTCTGCAGGGTTACAAAGTCTGAGGTCAATAGTTGCAAAGGGGGAGATACATGGAAAATCAAAAATCCCACGTTAAATCCCATAAGTATTTTACAGTTTTGGATTTCGAGTGACTTCTCATTAATCCACATGGTGCCTGATGGGGCCTAAATCCGTCATCAGTAATTTTACCTCAGAACGCCGTCAAATTTTCAGAACGTGTGAAACACGTGTGTTTTCTTATCACAGAAGTTGATAATGCTTGCATAAAACAACAGGGGTGGGATTTGGGCAGCATTTTTCAAAAATTACTCGAAATTGAAAACGGCGATGTTCTTATGGGATTTAACATGGGGCCCTCCAGAAGGGTCCAACCTGAGTTTCCTCATCTACTGCTTTGCGAGACGTACTCTCTCTGAAATAGTTCTGCGCTCAATAGGGTGTCGGCGCTGTGCGTCATTGACGTGTGAAAAGTGAACCTTGTTAGTAGGGAGCGAAAATAAAAATTCCGCTAAATTTAAGTGCCATCTGAAGCTGATAGGACGATTTTTAAAAAACCGGAAAAGCATAAGTTCCACTTGGAAAAAGCATAACTCCCTTTCAAAAATGAGCAGAAGTTTGCGCGCCTTAGATATGACATGTGACTTTTTGAAGTAGGTGTCGCATTAGTGAATACTTGTCAATACCCGTTTTCTTATACGCACTTTCATTCTTGGAATTGTTAAACTTTCGAAATTCCTGTTCGTGTGCGCTTGGAAATCTCTCCAGAGGTACCGTGGTAACCGTAATGAGTTCAGCCAATGAATAATTAGTATGCATGAAGGCCGAATGACAGCGCAACTGTCGCTTGAGGGTCGTCACAGTAATTCCTTTTTAAAATAAAAATGAGTCTTGCATAAAAATCTGGCATTATATTTTTCTTAAATCTCAGGTCCACAATTAGTAAATTTCCCTGGAAAAATTAAAATTTCAACCGCAACTCTCCGTAAGTGTACAATTAGAACACATGTCATCATAAATTCCTTTACGAGCCATTGAGGCGATACGCGAGCTAAAGCTGAGTACAATACAATTTCAATAATACTCAATCTGAGAATCACAACGTGGTTGCTTCAATAAGCTCAAAACCTATCATTTGTTTGATGCCTCCTTGGAGTTACTTGATACCAATGATTTTTTATCATTTCAATGTCAATCACGACACTCCTCAACCTCCGCTTTGTTACTTAAAGTTGACATATAGATTGGCAGTGATGTCCGTCTGCCTGTTGATCACTATCAATGTTGCTACGGTAGCACCTACATTTATATTTCTGTTCAACATTCGTTTGCCAAATCACTATCACTTTGAGGTGGGTCGCTTGGCCGAGTTTGTAGAACAATGTCATATTTAAACATTTTCGCCAAAAGCGATCTACTGTGGAGTATTATACCTACTGCCATGATAGTTCCTCGTCGTTGACGCACGTATTGAGATGAAATAAAGCTGTTTGTAACGCTAATGGCTTCGATGAGTTCATAGGTGGGAAAATTCTGTCTAAGTGTTAGTAGTAGTTCATAGAGGGTACAATAGGTCAAAATGGTGAAGCAAACACAATTAAAATTATTGGGGGCCGTCCATAAATATTGATAACATGTTGGGGGTAGGGGTAGGAGGAGGTGGAAAATTACATCGATTTCTATCCATGGGCGATGGGGGATCAGTGAATAAATCTGTTTGCATCGAAATTTATAGCGCTTAGAGGTACGCAAACTCGATGTTTGGGGAAGGGGGGTGCACTGGGTATCACTTCATATTGAAGGGGCACAGTAGATCGAAAGTCCTGAAAAATATTTATGGACGCCACTTTAGATCGATTTCGCAAAATTCCCTGAATACCAAAACTTTGAACAATTAAAAATTGGGCAATTATTCAGCCAAATTCAAACACATTTACCGATAGAAAAAAATGCGTGAGACGTGGGCGGTCAGCAGGCTGGGGCACATACCTGGTGTCCATGATCATCCATCATCCCTCGTGGACCTCAACTCTGCTGTACACCTGTCGCGCAATTCGGAATATAAAAGCAGGATCTGTCAAGCAGCTAAACGGTTTTACTCTGTAAGCTCCAAAGCTCGAAATTATCAGGTTACGAAAATTTACACCATACTTTTACAACATGCATCATATCATTGTGGTTCTTACCGTGGCCACCATTGCTTCGGCCAGTTTGCTGGAAGTTAGAGAGTGCAGTCACGGTAATATTCTGACCTTGTCGTCAAGATTTATTATTTATCAAAACATTCTTAATAAGGTTACAATAACAGAACTAGATTATTGCAGTAGTTGGAAAGCTCGAGGAGGTTCGCAGTGCCCAGGTCAAGAATGGAAAACAAGTTATTCTGCAGGCTGGAAATACCTACAACTTTACAATTACATTCATTGCAGGTGATGTATACAGTAAAATCTCCTTGTAACTACCTTGTGTAACACAGTCATCTTGTTTTAACGGTCAATTTCTCGTACATCATCATAGCTTTTAATGTGTAATTTTCAAGACTTATAACGGTTTTTCATACACTGAGGATCAAATCATCTGTGCCCCTGAAAACCGTAGCAAGAAGATTTTACTGTAGTGTAATACATATTATTCAAGTACAAATCCGTGATTGAAGGTGAAAACTCGGACCTGCTTACATCGGAGATGCACACAGTCCTTCACAATGTCAGAACGCCGTTAGGAGTGGCAGTCAATGAAAACGCTTGCAGCTCCTTGACCAAAGGAAGCTGCCCCCTGGTTGCTGGTCACACTTATATTTATTCCTCCGGCTTCAAACTTCGTCCCGACTTTCCCCGTGTAAGTATTACCTAACTTTTGAAATCTTTCGTGCTTTTTCGGTTAATTTCTAACCTGTTTCAATCACACAGGTCAAACTCGAATTCGATTGGCAGCTTATCTCAACTACCAAGTCGGGAGTTCTGAAGAAGACCCAAATATGTTTCCGAATCCCAGCATTGATTCATTAGTTTGAAATGGATGATTTACAGAATTATCCCCATGTCGATTTCAGAAAGTTTGAAGAATACATTCCAATTTGTTATTTCTAAAAATTAAATTTATTGTGCCCGGGCTTGAAATCGTGTTCATCATGTGTACACTACTGCTCTCAATTCCTTAGTTTCATTTGAAAATCCAGCAAGTTCTTTAAGTATGCACGTCATGATAAGCTCCAGATGGACGCTTCCACCGGTGTATCTTCATATATTTTACCATAGGCCAGTGCAATAGACTCACAAATTTAGTAGTATGTCATCCACATTTTCAATTCTTTTGCCAGTGACTCATCAATTCGGAAATGCCTGAAGATTGAAAGTTAAACGAACAATCCCAGGGTCGTCCATAGAATGAATCACTTGGAAATTCCAAATTCCCTTCAGCTAACTTTAAAAATTCCCATCTCCAGCCATTTCTTCAGCATGCTAGTGCAATACACGCTGTGCACATATTGCAGAAAACACTGATTTGCATGCTAAACAGTTTGAAAAAAAAAAACAATCTCTTGTATTTGGAACGTCCTCAAGAGACTTCATCTTTTAAACACATTCTAAAATTCTCTAAGCTTCTCCCACCAATACGTTTTGTTTCTTTCAGCAGAGATTGAAGCCATAATTTTTTAATTCAAACCACCAGTTTTGCTGCTGTGGTTATTATTGGAACAAACTGATTTGAAAAACAATAAATTCTAACTATTATAGGTTGTGAACAAATTCACGCCGTGATATAGTCGTGAGTAGAAGTTGCTTGCCATGTGTACGCCTGCAAAACATCAAATTTTTGTTTGTTTACCTTTTCCCAAATCATACCTTTTGACTTATTATAAGTATGCCGATTCTAGCACGCTGATATCCGCCCAATAATGGACGAATACATAGGTGGCGCGGTAGTACTGCGCTGCAGGAACTTACTAAACTTTTGGCTTTCCCTGTAGCTTTCCGTGATGCGACAGACGTCACTCAATATGATCAAAGCATTTGTGAGGTAATCGATCAGCATAGTTGAAGGTACAACACTCATTAATTATTAATAAACTTCATACCATTAACTACCGTTAGTTTTGTCCTTCTCGAGAACTCGTCAATATCCTAATGCTTTGACGGAACTACCTGATGCCAGTACAGTTTTATTATTCATCATTTCAATACCCTTCACAAACCCTTCTAGATTCCTCTTTATCGGTGATATTGATGGCATAGAAGAGTTGTGCCCCGTAAACTATTCTCGAAGTTTATTAATGCACTGTTTACGAATTTTCTATTGCGTTATTTACTAATAATTTATTTTTTAATTTTTTTTTAATAAAAACTTATTCTACTTTAATTGTACTATCCGCAACATTACCAGAAAACACAGACCGGGGGTTGAACCCTTTAGCATTAAAAATAAGCATCAGTCCAACATGCTCTTTGATGGTTAGTGCAACCAAATCCGCAGCGCGAGGAGAGGAAATGCAAAATTAGAATTATACAATTATTTTCTATTCGGAAAATGCATAATATGAAAAAATCCGACACATAAACAACAAAATAAGCGAGTTGCGACATCAAAGTTGATTGTGTAGATATAAACATTAAATTATGTACCTTATTTAGCGAGTATGTAACCGACATGCCCCTTAAGTCTCTTCCATCGGCAAACTAAGAGCCAAATAAAACAAGCGTTGTCCCATCTCTTATCGTATGCTAATGGACCCCGTGTTATCCTTTTAGTACAACTAAAGCCACAATTCAAAAGTTTCATTTAGATGAGCGGGGAGACACACCTTCTCCGTGGACATAATTAAATACTGTGTTAACCATTTCATTACAAGGAATCTAATGCATCAAAATTTAACGAACCCTGGAAATTTGTTTGCATAACGACATGGTTCTTTCTTGTGTCACCAGATTACATGAACATTAAATGAACGTCGCCTCTTTGCATTAAAAAATTAACGAAATATCTCCGTCAGCTCCACAACTTTTCATCTAACGAGTACCTTGACGTATCAAATAGCCACCAAAGGTATGCATACTTTGTTCTCCCAAGGTATAAAGGTAGATTGGTGGACTGGACGGGTGTCATAAAAATTGTCCTGTAGCCACGGGACGATTCATCCGTCGTTCAAAATGGACGACGCCTACCTTCCAGCTGAGCTGGCAAAGTTTAACTTTGTTCTATACAAATTTTGTGAGAGAACGTGCATCCTACCCTTGCGCGTCAATTTCAAGGACTGTAAGATCGAAAGAGAGCTTTCAAAATGGAAGATAGGTGCGGGATATATATATTTTGCAGTGGTGATCTTTAAACTCCTTTTTGTGGGGATGACAGCGTACAAAAATTATGGCGAGGATACGTACAGGTTTTGTTTGTCATCGTCGCTCTCCATAATGTGGATTGGTGGAATGACGGTCAATTCATTTCTTCTCCGTGTCAATATTAACGAAACAATTATACTGGTCAACTCCCTCAAGCTCAAGCGAGAATTCTTTCTTCCCGCAAAGTGGTACCTGAAACCTCTGAGAACGATGATGATGATTAATGCAGAATTTATCAGAATCATCCTTCGCTACGGTTTTTCCGGTTATTTGATCCTGATGTCACCCCTGATATCGGTACATTTGAGCTTCACTGCCGCAATGTCGAATGTATACGTGCCGGATAACGTGGCCAACCTTTACGGGTCACTTCCAGAGGATTGGAAAATTCCGGAAGTGCGAGTACCTTGTGTGATGGTGGATATGTTGGTTGCATTCTTCACCGTCTGTACCATAACTATATGGTCCTTTGTACTCCTTGCCCCTGAAATTGTATTTTTGGACCCAGTCGTGAGATTCTTCGAGAACAATGGGTATGTTCATCAATTAATACGGGGGAAACATGATTTTGATTTGTATTATGTGGGCATGTTCTTATTTTGGCCACGTAATCATCTTTGTTATCCAGGATACGAGAGTTTGAGTCCTCAACCTTGGAAGACATCCAAAGCCTTTGGGCGACAGTGAAGACGTTCCGGGTTGTTGTCGTCATGTTCAATAAAGCACATGTAATACTTCTATACTTGGCAAAGCTTGCTTCTCTCTATGTTGCCGTCGCTGGAACTTATTTCGGTCTCACAAACTATCGAACCAGGCCTGTAGAAGCCGTTGTTTTGCTGAACCTGGGTTTGTGGATGGTGATTTACCAGGTAGTGACGACGAGGGGTCTTCATAAAGTTGGAACTTGTATTGGCAATGCCAAAGGTGTGTTAATCCCTACATTGTGCGAGCTAGAGGCCAAAATTTCATTGCTGAACGACCTGGAGGACATGTGGTACTTGCGAAAATCTGTGGAGTGCGTCAAGGACAGAGCTATCAAAGACGGAGAGTTCCACGACATGTCTAATACTGGGAATACTGAATTTGTGGACTACTATATTCAGCAGGTAATCTCACTGATGCTGGCGACAAGTTAAAAGTTGATGTAGTAAATATTCGCCAAGTACATCCTTGCTGAATTCCCGATTATGTGATTCATAAGCATAAATGTGAATGATTTACTTCGACCCTGTAAGTCACTGTAAAATATTGACGTATCCGATAATGAGTTCGAAAATAATTCTCTATGAGGGCATTAGAGGTCACTTGTGGAAACGGATTATTGGTCGGAAAATTTCCGGATTCTTAAATAAAACTTTTCTCATATTAAAATATATTGTTTGGAGAATCTGGTTTCTAAGTCTGGCAATTAAATCGGACACAAACTTCCTGTGCAAAGCTGGAAAAATTAAAGTTTCTTCCTCATTAATATTGACAGTGTTATTTCATAAAAACAGCTAGACTCACTGGTTTCATCACTGCAGTGCGATTTTTGAAGTTCGGCTACCCGGATGCCAAAGGTACTGGTGTTTGCTGTCTAGTAAAAAACAATAGCTATTTCTCTGGCATTGCGTAGGTCTTTGCCAAAAATCCTCCTTCAGAAATGTATTAATACATATTCGTAATAAAAGATTTTTTGAAGCAATTTTTTTGAGCCAGCCTGTGTAACTTATTATGACGGATGCGCTGTATGTTGTATGTAGTATTAACTGAATAATATACACACAATAATGTCATAGATTGTTCGGGAGCGCATCACAGAATACACATTAACTCAATTTATTACAAGCTTAAGGCTACATGAAAATGCAACGTTGGAGGATCGGACTTCGATATTGAATTATTTATTCCGGTGTTAGGTTTCGGGAAAACAATTTGATTGTTATTCAATGCCGGACTCTCAACTCTTTCCGTTAGCAGCGCTTCCTGTTGAGCTCCGGACGAACTTAATCGGGAAAGTATTCTTAAACTGTCCACAGAGGGACTCCAACAACGGTTGAATTTGAGTTTTTCGCAAGCCATTTTCTACAAAAAACAACCCGGTACAATGCATTAAAAAATCACAATTGATCCCAATGGATCAGCGTTCAATTTTTAATGCATCCACATTTACAGACGAGCGAGTTGCCGACAATTTGAAACTTTAATAAGCGATACAACGTAGTAACTGATTTATTATCAGTTGATCAGCCGTATCACATTCACAGATCCTTACTAACAGCTATAGTAGCTGTTAGTTAGCTATTACTATCAGCTAACTCACCTCGCTTTCTGTTCTTCATCGGGTCCAACTGCCCCCTTTGCGTGCCATTGTGAGCTTAATCACTCTCTGTTTGACTTTGTCTTCGCTCTAAAGTGCATCCGTGCTGATTTTTCTCAGCATCCTAATAGAATAAAAGCTTCAACTTGGAAACCACGGCCCCCTCTTATCCCTCCTCCTTGGCCTCACTCAGTCAGTCAGTCAGACAGACGTGATAATATCCCTCGCGTGTGCCTGTCAGCTTTGTTTACATTTCCGGGTACCCTCCGTTCCGTGGCGATAATAAAGTAGCTTAAAACCGGAGGCTACCCCGCGGGAGACTTGCTCTTCCACCTCAAACTAGTATGACTCACTCTGCACACATATGTGTGCACCATTATGCAATTCCAAACCTATCGAGGCTCCACACGTCCTCACCGAGCTACTCCGCCTTCACACCTTCCACCCGGTAGCTCGAGTCAATTTGTCCGCCGTTTTTGTATTCAAATGCAGAAGAACCCACACACACACACACACACACACACACACACACACACACACACACACACACTCACACACAACACACATGTACGCCCAGGCCCACTCACACACACTTACTGCTCAACTTTCACATTGTTCCCTCGCACACAAAAAAGCACTGAATCAACTGATGTAAAAACGAGAATTTATTGGGCTCCCTTTCCAACTGGGTGCACCTGGTGTTGTCCACCGTTTTGGAGAAGCTCCAGAGGCGTTCGCTCATGCGTAAGAAGAGAAGGGAAAATTCGGTTCCGATTCAGAGCACATCTTCTTCACTCACAGAGAATCTCATAGCCTCATCTCTCCCACCCGCCTCACATATATATTCCACAGTCGTTGGGAAACAAGGGTAAACAAAAGCCAGGTTTCACGCCAACATTCCTTTTATCAAAGTGTATGGCTCCTCTCTGTAAATTCTTACCAGTCTTCAGGCTCCACGCGCACGTATGCCAGCATCCTGAAGAACAGGGAATGTGCCTTGCCGTGTGTGGTGAATCCTTGCAAAAACTAATCCACTATAAGTCATCTTTTCCAATCGCACATTGGCCAGGCACTACGGGACGACTCAAGGGGAAACAAGACGGCGTCCATGCCCGCTATTCTCCTTCCCCAAAAAGAAGCCTAACCGCGCGCATTACAGCTGTCAAAACATGGGGCGGGTATATATGCTACGCTGCAACTCCACCTCCGCTCATTGTCAATACCACTCCAACTGGAATAACTACGGACGGCAAGGATTCCTCCATAGATTGAGACTGGAATGACGGGGAAATTTCCACGGCTCCGCTCAAAAAAGACCTGACTGTCTGTGAGTGACGGAGTGAGTGAGGGAGTGGGTGGAAAACCAATAAATGCTCACGCCAACTCCCGCTCCTTCGGCCTCCTTTCCCCTTTGTCATTCAATCGGTCCGCTGATAAGGCCTATGTGAGTGGCTCAGTGAATCTCTATGCCAAATAAATAATTACTAGACTTCTGGGCACTGGGGGCTTACGGTAAACATGGAGAGAGTAAGGCAAAGTCTACTCTGACTGTGAGTACATCCTTCTCAAATGCCAACCTACGTTCGCCTCCAACCTACCGCCACTACCAGCACCGACGACGTGTGGAACTTCTCCCACACTTCTTAGGCACAGCAGCTCCAAGTTCAATGAGATGTGGCTGTTGAGCCACAGCCCTTTACATTTCTACACAGGCATTCACATAGACACACACACACACACACACACACACACACACACACACACACACACACACACCCACACACACAC
>WJFA01004616.1:0-10423 GCA_009870155.1 Pseudobourletiella spinata
ACTATGTTTGTTACCCGTACGGTGTGTCAGTTAAGTCCGTTATAAAGCGCGTAGAGTCTGTACCAAAAGTCCAAATGGAAGCCACACCGAGATGGTGATGGTGGTGTGGAAATTGATTGGGGGCCTCTTCCCTGAGCAATTGTGTCTAGTATATTAACTACCCTTTAACGACAGAGCAGAGCAAATATGGATTTTATGAAGGGGGTGTGGACCCTACTACACCGGACCCTTCGGATCACACGTGCCGGCTGACGTTACGATGGGGGGGGGGCGGAACTTTCCTGTCCCACACTTTTCCGTTAATAACCACGGCCATTTTTATCATTTCCATCGTTCAAAAACTTTGCTTTAAAGATTTGCTCAGACTGCCTATTTTTTTTACTGGGATTTTGTTGAGGATGCCCAACCGGTTTCCCGTGGGAGGCAAATATGTACAATAGACACACTGACAAGTTCCAGTTTCCCGTCACCCTGTGCTCTTCTTATGTTCTGTCCTGTTCTACTCTAATAGTGCGCCGCAGAGCAGTGCCACAGGAACCCTGTTATTCCGAAGGAATGGCTTCACTGATTTAATCCATCATGTATGAAATGTGTGAATGAATTCCAAGAAGGAGGGATTTAAGTTTGTGCGGTGCGCCCTGGAGAGAGCTTGTAATTTAACACACACACACACACCCATACACACACACACACACAAGTTTAATTTGTGAAGAGTGCTCAAGTTGTTGTTGCTGTGGTCTTATATTATTGGGGAGCAGTTGAGTTAGTGTGCTTGCAAACATGGGGGGATTCATAATGGCTGTAGGCACGGTCTGGATAGAGATTAAGCCAAGGTTGTGCTCATCGCGTCCTAGCTCCATACGATAGTATTATTGGAAAGAGTGTGTATGTATGCAGGAATAGGGGGAGGATAATACGGACCCAGTGTGTGCGTTTACGTGTGTGGACAGGGAAGTGCTCAGTCAGCTTGCACAGGCTGTTACGCCTCGTAAGCTCGTAGTCGTAGTAGTTGGTATGCACAATACAATTATAGGAGGGAGGTTTAACTGATAAAAATAGTGCCGTATTGATTGAGTTGTTTACTCCTATATAGGAGAATGCATGGTACTGCCTACAATGTACTGTGTGTGTGTGTGTGCGTTTGGAAGAGCACACACTGACGTGTCAGCACTAATCGGTCGTAATTTTTACGTCTTCTGTCTCTCTCTCTCTCTGTTGCAGACTAACAGCAGTGGTGGTGCCCGAAGAATATGCTTGAACAACACGGAGTCCTCCTCCGCTATCGTTGAATGGACAATCGGAAACTTTGTCGTGGTGCTAAAATTATTACTATACAGTCGTTCCCTCACTCCCGTGTCCATACGGATTGGGACTGAGAAGTCAGTGTGGAAGTTGCAACTCGTCCAGTCTTCCGCAAGCCAATTCCATTTCCATTCCTGTATACAGAAAATTATTAACAACAATGAACAAGAAGAACAAGAACAAGTTTGCAAGTGATTATCAAATGACAGTTTTCCACGTCGTGGATCTCCCGGCCTGTGTCTACTACTACTAGTTTGCCCGGTTCATGTGGACACAGTAATTGAAAATGAAGACGAGTAGGGCGGGTGGTGCGAGTAGTGGTGGTAGTAGTAGAAATAGTAGTGGCGGTAGTTATAGTCGGAGATCCGCAAGTAGTGCCACCATGCGCCGGAATTTACGAGCCAGTACTGCCAGTTATGACCAGGTTGCGGAGCTGAGTGAGGAGCCGGGCTTCGAGTCGGAGAAACTAGTGAGTGTCAAGATGGAGGGTTTGGTCATTACTGACCTCATGTACCAACTTCACCGGCGGTCGGCCAAATTGGTGGATACGCACGTCATCTGTTCGGATGGTTACATCCCCGTCCACCGATGTGTCCTCATGGCCGCCTCAACTTTCCTCGCGGAACTGCTCATGAAGGAGGTACGATTTTCCGTTTGTTGGGTGTCAATATGAAGTGTTGATTTGATGTATGCCCGTTGAAATTTTTCATTAAATTAATGTTTTTATTTATGTTATTTTTATTAGATTAAATGTTTTATCAAAATAATAATTTTAGTATTTTATTTGTTTTAATTTATTAATCTGATATTTTCCATTAAATTAATATTTGTTAATAAACTGATATCTTTTTAATAAGTTAATAATAGTTATTAAATTGACATTTTTGATTAAAATAAATTTTTTGAATTAACGCTAAATAATTTTTGCCTCGTGTATTTTTTCAGGATCCCGCCGAAATGGCCTCAGTTTGCCTACCCGACTTCACGGTGCGGCAAGTTCTACCGCTCATCAGTTCCTTCTACACCGGCTCCACGGTTTTCAACAAGTGTGAGCTGAACACGACCCTAGAAATCATAAATCTCCTTCAGGCAGACGGGAAAAACACGTACAGTTTCCAACCGGCTCGGGCGCCGGATCAAAAGTGGACCCCTAGGATGCGTCACTATCAAAGTCATTTCGTTCAAAATCATGATGATGAAGATGAGGAGGAGGACGACGAGGATGCCGAAAGACTGTCCCCACCGCTTGGGACCCTAAGTCGGAAGGAACGGGTCGTTCAATTTTGTTTGGATCAAACGACGAGTGATAGTCCGCCCATGTTGATCCCAGAGGAAATGCCGCCGGAGAGGATCTCGGGCCCGGGTCGCTCAGAGAAATCCAGTTGCTCACGCCCCCGTCCGTTGGATGGCTACGGCGTGGATCAGTCAAGTCCGAATGCTGTGGAGGAGAGTAACAGTCCGCAAGGGTTCCAAGTGGACATCGAAGAAGTGGATCCCGAACGGCCGCTGTCCGAGGGATCCGATGACTCGGACGTTGAATTTATTGAACAAGTGGTTCAGGATGCCGGTGTGGCCGCTCGGGTGTCCCCGCCGGAGGATAGTTCAAATGAGGATCATTTTGATGATTATGTGTTCAGCCCAACAAGTTTAGACTTGGCAAACAACCTTATTGTGCGTGCTGATGCCGCTGGGAGGGATAGTATTGAGGCGCAGGATGAGATCCCGGATGAGGAAGAGATTGGTGATGAGGAGGATCGTGATCCTTTGGGTAAGTTGTTTATCAAGTCGACACGTGGGTGAATGAAGTGTATTTAAATTCAGTTGACACGTGAAAAAAATTAAGTTCGTATTTAAAAACAGTTTGCCAGTAAAAAAAATATTAAATTCATATTTAAATTCAGTTTCCTTGCAACAAAAAAGAATTAAATTTGTTTGAATTTCAACCTTATGAATTCGAATTTAATTTTTAACTGAATTTATTGTATTTATTATATTTACTTTATTGATCAAATATTTTATATTAATTATTAACAACGTATTGAATCCAATTGCATTTTAATTTTATTTGAATCCCGTTTTTATTTTGAATTTTAATTCGAGACCAAAACTGATTCATCATGTAAAAAATTACAGAATTGGAGAGCCTTGTATACGATGAAGGTTTTGCGGAACCGAGTGAGGAAATTCGCAAGCGCTCGTCCGGCACCTTCCGAACAATTGCCTTTGACGAGGATGGTCAACACATTCAACTGGCTCAAATCATAACTGAACCCTTGCCACTCCTGCCACCGCCGGCGCCGCCGAGCCGCGCACCTGGTAGACCCAGAAAATCCGCTGGCCGAAAATCCAGACGATCTCGTAAAGGGAGGAAACAACAACCAAGAGGGAAACAAAGTGTTCAATCAAAATCCCTCTTGCTCCAACCACCACCGCCGCCGCCTCTGGCCATTGCAACATCGGAGAAATCTTCTGGCGAACGCTCCTTCGGCCTCCGAAGTTTCCTCGTGGAGGGGGAGCGTCGCCGGCGGAAGGAGGACATTCGCTTTAGCAACATGCTAGCGCAGGACATCCAGCGCTCCTTGGCCTCCGTGCTGGAGGGCTCAACTGCCAGTGGTGGGGGGTTGACTAGTGAGCCGAAATCCCCTACTATTCTCGCCGATTTCCCCAGCGCTACTGCGACTTCTGAAGCGAGCGCTCAACTGTGCCTCAATAAGTCAAGTTCTCATACGATGCAAGATACCAATTCCGGTGGTGCGGAAATGGTGGAAAAAAGAAATAATGATGATTCCACCGCCAGGATCCCCGAGCCGCCACAGATCGACACTGTACAAACTGGAGAAGAAGCCAGCATTTTGGCGGGAAAAAGTACGAGCAACGCTGGAGATAGTTCAAATGAGGATTTCGTGAGGACGTTATTCGAGGCGGAAGTGAAAAATGTGGAGGAAATGTTGCGCGCGGAGGCGGCGGAGCGTCGAAGAATTGATGAGGAGAATAATCGTAAGCAGGAAGCAGACGACGGACAACGGGGAATGGATGCGGAGGCGGCGCTACACAATAAGGTCGAGAAAAATCGCAACTGTTCCGAGGGGGCGGAGGCGAAGCGCGGAATTTCGCGAGAGACTGAAGAAGCCCCGAGGGAACGAGAGGCGCAGGATGTGAGCAAAGCGAAGGAAGCAGATGAAGCGCGCAAAGCAAAGGAGCAGGAGGAGGAGGAAGAAACTCGTAGATTGAGGGACGCGGAAGAAGCACGAAGAGCAAAGAAGGAGGAAGAGGCGCCCAGAGCAAAGGAGGAGGAAGAGGCGCGCAAAGCAAAGGAGGAGGAAGAGGCGCGCAGAGTAAATGAGGAGGAAGAGAGGCGCAAAGCAAAGGAGGAGGAAGAGGCGCACAGAGCAAGAGAGTATGAGGAAGAAGCAGCGCGTCGAGCCAAGAAAGTGGAAGAGGCACGTAAAGCGAAGGAAGCTGAAGAGGCACGCAGAGCGAAGAAGCTGGAAGAGGCGCGGAGAGCAAAGGAAGCAGAAGAGGCGCGGAGAGCCAAAGTGGCGGAAGAAGCACGTAGAGCGAAAGAGGCAGAGGACGCGCGCAAAGCAAGGGAGGCAGAGGAGGCGCGCAAAGCAAGGGAGGCAGAGGAGGCGCGCAAAGCAAGGGAGGCAGAAGAGGCGCGCAGAGCAGCAGAGGAAGTGCGCGTAGCAAAGGAGGCGGAAGAAGCGCGGAGAGCAAAAGAGGCGGAAGAGGCGCGCAGAGCCAAGGAGGCGGAAGAAACCCGTAAAGTCAAAGAGGCGGAAGAAGCCCGTAGAGCCAAGGAGACGGAAGAAGCGCGCAATGACAAGGAGGCCGACGAAGTGCGTAAGTCCAAAGAAGGAGCAGCTGCGCGGAAAGCTACGGAGGGGGATGAACGACGTAAACAAGATGATGATGCGCATAAAATCGCGGAGTTGGCCAGAATAGTCAACGAGACGGAAGAAGCGCTTAGAATCGAGGAGCCCAAACGAGCGGAAGTCGTGACGGAACCCTCCAACGAGAAGCTCGCCACAGAAACAAGCGAGCGGAGGAGTAGTCGCAGCGCAGAACAGCGACCCTCTGTGGTAGTCCAGATCTCGGAAGTGGATGTGCGCAAACTCTTGGAAAAGCGGAAAACTTCTGAATCAGAAAATGAATCGATTGAACCGTCAAAGCGCACGCGCGAAGACCCCAGGGTGCTACATTCTGCTGTGGAGACGCGGGCCGTTGAGTCCGTCCGCCGTTCCCGACCCTCCAGGTGGGATTGTGTCAAGAGACCTGAACTAACAGAGCCGCGGAAACTTGATGATGAACCGCGCATTGTGGAGCCTCAGATCTCCCGGCAGCGCGATGATGAGAAGCGAAAGGCTGCTGAGGAGGAGCGGAAACGGCTCGCGGCAGAGGAAAAGCGCCGGATACCTAGAGGAGGAAAAACGGCGAATTGCAGAAGAGGAAAAGCGTCGGATTCTAGAAGAAGAAAAGCGCCGAGCCACCGACGAAGAGTTACACAAGCGCCGCGAAGAGAAAAACAGAACACCTGAGGATGATCGGAGAAGGCGCGATTATGATCGAAGGCGGCAAGATGATGACGATCGCCGCAGGCGCAGTGATGATGACGATCGCCGCCGGCGCAGTGATGAAGACAAGCGGCGCCCCGAGGAGGACAACAGGCGTCGGCGTAAAGATGATGACCGAGCGCAGGTCGAAAAGGAGAGGCGACGGCGGGAGGAGCGACGGAGAGAAGAGGAGAAGCGCCGCGAAGAAGAAAGGCGCCAGCAAGAAAAACATAAACAGCGCCTGAGGGCTGAGGAGGAAAAGCGTGCGCAACTGGCCAGGGAGGAAGAAGCACGTCGCCTGAAACAACAGGAGGAGCGGCGTCTCAAGCAGATAGAGGAGCAGCGCCGCCTCAAACAACAAGAAGAGGAGCGCCGCCTCAAGCAGCTCGAAGAAGAGCGCCGTCTTAAAAAGTTAGAGGAGGATCGTCGCGCCAAGGAAATGGAGCAGGAGATTGCCAAGCAGAAGGAAGAACAGCGGCTAAAAGAGGAAGCGGAGCGCCGCGCCGCCATGAGTGAAGAAGATCTCAAGCGCGAGGCGGAGCGCAAAGCTCGTGAGCAAGAAGAGCAACGGTTAAAGGAGGAGCAGGAACAGAAACGCATAGAGGAAGAGCTTAACATGGCCATCGAATTTGACATGCGCCGCTGCGCCGCGCCCGGTCAATCGACCCCACCAGTCACCACTGTCACGCCTGATAGACCGCAACGACCGCGGAGCTCCTTCTTTGACGATTTCTACGCTAAAAGGCAGAAAAAACTGGCGGAAGAGCAGCGCCAGCGCGAGGCGAACGAGGCGGCGCTCCGAGACAAGAACCAAAAACACTCTGAAAAACTCGCCGACCCCACCACATCATCCGCGAGGTCCGAACCCCACCCACCTGAACTCCCGGTCAAAGCTCCAAAGTCCTCGCAGAGCGCTCCGGACACCTCCTGCGCAGACGGTCTGGATCCCGCCGGCACAGTTTCGGAGCCAACTTTTGAAATTGTCGACGACATCCCCCTTGCAGCCCACGAAATTGAGCTCACCGACGACTCTGCCTTTACACCACACAACGGCAGTGGCCAGGAAATTGACGAGGTCGTAACTCAGGACGTCCCCGAGGTCATGGCCGAAGAAACGGTGGCCGTGGAAACGGATGACCTCCTCGTTGTCCCCGTCCCAGATGACCTCCCGCCAACCCCCACACCGATGGTGGACGTCAGCGAGGAGTTTGAAGTCCAAGCTCCCATCGAACTCGTCACAATTTCAACGACGCAGCAGAATTCCGAGATGGGATCAGCCAGTCCCGCGCAGGAGCGGAAGAGCAAAAAGAAGCGCATCAAAGTCCGCGAGAAGCATACGCAAGTCAAGCCGCAGAACCTCATTCCACTTCGCCGATCCTCCCGCTCCAGTAGCACTGGGCACCCTGACAATGGAGAGTCCCTACCGTTGAGAGTTGCCGCCAAAACCTTGGCCCGCTACCCGCGCCGGCGCGTCCGCACGGAAGTGGGCGGCCGAAAGTACACCCTTCAGAACCCCAAAATCGTCCTCGCCCGCCTCTCCGGCCCCCTGTACAAGAAATATCGCTACCGCCTCGACGAGTTCCGCCGCTCCCGCCTCGAGCGCTCTGATACGCCCCCACCGACCTTGACCAAAATCTCCGGATCTCCTCCCTCCTCCTCCACATCCGCCGTCAGCTCATCCTCATCCTCATCGGGGAGCTCAAAGGCTCGAGCCCATTGGACGGTCGTCAAGGAGTCGTCGACGCTCAAGACAATCATTCGATCCCAGCAGTCGCCCCAGCACCAACCAGACTCGAAGCCGGATGGTCCCCCGCTGCTGGAGCCGCAGCTCGGCTCGTCCAAGTTGAAGCCCCAGAGGGTACGTCGGCCGGATCAGTCCAAACTCCCCGCGAGCACAGCCACCGGCATGAATGCCAAGGAGCTGTACAGGTACCAGCAGGACTTGCGCCGCTGCCGCCACTGCAAGAGCAAGTACCGGTCCCACACGAAGGCGGGCAAGTGTCTGCTGTCCCACGGCTTACGCCGATGCTTCATTTGCCTCGACCTCGTCTCGAGCTTGGACTCCTCCTACGAGAACCACTACGCCCGCCACCACCATCACCCGAAGCGCGGCTATGTCACCTGTCCCGTCTGTCACCAGCTGGTCAACATCCGCGGTCTCCCGTCCCACATCAGCCGGAAGCACTTGCAGACCGGCGTCCCCGTCTGTAAACAGGCCGCTCCGCAACGGACCAAGTCCACGTCATCCGGCGAGCACCACTTGCCGGAACACAAGGTGGCGGCGGCGGATCAGCAAGAGTCTTGTGGTATCTCGGCAGTGGCCGCAGCGGCAGCAGCAGCGGCGGCAGTGGCTCCAGGTAATCCCACTCCAGTCACTCTACAACCCGCTCGGGTCATTTCTGGAGGTTCACAGCCGCCTCAGGCTCAATCCGTCCCGGCATCGGCCTATCTCAACCGCTCCATCCGCCTCAGTGAGAGTGACGATGAGGATGACGATGCAGGCGAGTCCCCGCGACGGATCTCACCCGTCATCGTAGCTCCCCAGTCCAATGGCGTCCTGCGGGAGCCTCCGCAGCAGCTAAGGGACAAGAAAAATGTGGATTTTGCCGCCCTCTACGGCTTCAAAGAGATCACCCCGAAGGAGCCACCCAATGAGTTTTTACCCCCCGCAGCCGGCACGCTCGTCGACGTTGACTTGGCCGTGCGGGCCATCCAAGCCGCCGAGCCCATTCGTCAGGATCCGCCGCTAGTGAGTACGGAGGACCAATCAATCCCCTCGTCTCAGCTCACGATCCAGCGCACGTCAGTGCTGGCAAATGAGGCCATGTTGGACCACCCACCGCCGCCGCAGCACCCAATCCCACTCCACGCACCACAACAACAACATCCGCCACAACAGCATCCGCACCAGCAGCAACATTCCGCCCAAGCAGCCCATCCAGATGACGATGCCAGTGGCGCCGCCGCCGCCGCCGCCGGTGGTCCGGCGCCAGCCGGAGCCAACCCAGCCGAAAAAGCGGATTTTACACCACTTTAACGAGCCCGGCATGGACTACCGGAGTCGGACGAGTCAGCCTGTGAACCCGGACGTTCACCGCATTGCCCTCAACGCCCACATACTACCCCCCGCCGCCGCCGATGCACTACGGCGGACTGTCGGACTGGACGGGTCGGATGGGCATGAACCATGGGGGACAGACCTACCCCAATCCCCATCAGCACATGCCCCATCTCCATCCCCATCACCACTCCCATCACATGCACACACAAGTCCCGCCTCCGCCGCAGCAACAGCAACAGCAGCAGCAACACCAGCAGGGTCAGCAGCCTGAGGACTTCCCCATTATGAGCAACCCGGACATTACCATGGATGAGTCCGGCAGTCTCCTCCGTGAGCTCCGCCCGGTCAACTACACCTCCTCCCCCATCCCCCTGCAGAATGCCTACGGGGAGAGCAGTAGCGGACCGAAGGCCGTTCCCGCCGCAGACTATTACGAGCCCAGCATGACCCCCCGCCCGTCCGTCTTCTCACCCCCACCCACGTCGAGCATGGCGAATGCGAGCTCATACACAGACCTGTCCGACGGGATGAGGCGTCAGCAGCACGCCCAATCCCAGTCCACTCACCATCATTTGCAGGTGTCGCCGCAGCAGCACCAGCACCAGAGTCATCTTGGTGGAGATCTCTGGGAGAGTCATCATCATCACCAGCAGCAGCAGCAGCAAACTGATAGCGTGCTGGCAAGTCTGGGGTCGATGGACTACCTCAAGTCCATGGACGGCATGGAGGCCGACGATGAGTTGCTCAGCCGTTGCAACCGATGCAACAAGGCCTTCTATTACAATGATGACCTGGCCAATCACAACTGTCAGGGGGGCTACAACTTGAGTCCGAGTGGCTCTTGCCAAAGGGGCCAGTTTTAGAGTACGCTATTTTTTTCTACTATTGTTTATGGTCAGATATGTATGGTTGATACACATATATGTACGTATAGCTGGTATGTATGCACAGGCATAAAGTTGTTATGTATGCATACGTATGGTTGCCTTGGCAGCATTCCGGCTCCCACCGCTAATCTCTTCGTCCTTGACATGCCTCTTATAGTGGGAAAGACTTTTCCTGTGACTTTTTGACCTGTTGTAGTAGCCCATATGTACGCACGTGCGTACTTGTAAATGTTGACTGTACCTCCGGCCGAGGGGTTTTTACGCATAGTTTCATGAGACTAATTAACAATATGCCGTCAGGCTATATCTATCTAAATAGTTTATAAGATGAAGAATAAATTTTGAAGATGACGGAGGTGAAGCGGACTGCTTTTTATGGGATAATTGTAATATTAATAATTATATTAAAAAATAATAATTTTAATAGTAGTAATAGCTGTAAAAGTAGTACTAATACTACTAATGATACAGACAATGTTAATAATTCCAGGAACATATCAAAAGTAGTTTTGTTGAGATTTGTGCTCGATTTGAAAAATATTTGTAGGAGTAAAAAAACAAATATGGAGTACGTGAGGGTAATAGCCGATCCGCACTAGTCCGCACGTATGGGAGCTACG
>WJFA01004617.1:0-10419 GCA_009870155.1 Pseudobourletiella spinata
AAATTGGTCAATTGACCACAATCAGAGCACGAAAATTTACTCTTAGCAAATGTTCTCAGCAAATAAAATCCGGTGTTATGATATCCATTGATACGGCTTCATTTTGGGCGTGCTTCTAGTGTTTTACGTCTGCTAATTATTGTAGACTGCCTTGAGGATTTTTAATCTATTTGGTTTGAATTTTTTCGACTATTTACGGGACTAACAAAACCAAATATAACTAAATAACAACACTACATCCGCCCCGGTTTGTGTGGGATAGAGTTATTTTGTCCGGCGGCATGCGTGGGTGTGGAGCTGAGCGGACGTCCGTTTGGAGGAATCCTTTGAGTTTTTTAAGTTGGGAAACTGTGGGTAGGAATTGCAGGAGTAGTTTTAGTGGGAGTGAATCTTTTTCGGAGAATGCTGTGCAGAGGTGGAATGGACCCGGTGGTGGTGGTGGAAGTATAAATTACTTACGAATCGGGGCTGCCCTTTGACCTTATGATGAGATTTGTTGCGTGCGGCGGATGGGCTTGGAGTTGGGAGCCTTGACGGGCCTGGTGGATACCCCTAGGCAGGGGAATTAGTACTTCATAGGGACGGACCGGAGATTCTCATATGCTGCTTATGCTCGGGCGAGGGTCTTCGTAGGAAATGAGAGAAAGAGTAAGAGAAAGAAAGCGATGGGAAAGGGGAGGAAGTCTCTTCACATTTCCCAAAAGTCTCCCGCCCGTGAGATCTCTATCTTTTGAGCGGAAGGCTAAAAGTTCTCCGTTTCCACGCCGTTCGTGGTGGAGGTGGTGGTGGTGGTGGTGGAAAGCTCACGTGGAAGAATGGATTTTGAGTGGGTCATGCATGGTGGTGGCTGAGTTGGGACTCTACTATCTACGACAATCCTCTCCTCTCTCTCTCTCTCCAGCATCTCTACAAAACCTCGTCGTCCTTTGATATTCCCGGGGACATAGTGGGGACACGCACTCTGGCCAGGATTTTGGCTTCATGCTCGGCTCGGCTGACTTTGTAATTCTGAAGAGTCTTGGACCCTCACCGTTGTTGGGGGGCACTCGTCCCGCTACTACAACGACGACGACGACGACTACTACTACAACTACTTTTACTACTTCTGCAACTATATACTTCCCTTCACTACTACTGGTCCTCGTTGTGTTGCTATGGGAACGGGAAGTGTATTTCTATGGATAGTTTTATACTCTAATCTACTCAACACACACACACACTGATATACCGCTCCCTTGTTCTTCATCCACGTACGCATGCCTAAGATGTACATGTATGATCAGGACCCTTGAGCCAGGGGCTCGTTTGAAGTGAAACGAGTTTTTTGATGGGACAGTTTAAATATTTGTCTATAGTGGGAGGAATTAGGGGTACAATTGTAGGAGTAATGTGAGTCTTGTGTGTTCATGTGTGCATGTTTGTGTGTGTATTTGTGTGTGCATGTAAATGTGTGCTTTTGTGGGCGTGTGCGCAAAAGTTTTTTTTTGTGCAGAGTTAAGCGTCCATCATTTCAACTTGCTTTCCGGTCCAGGGGATGAAGGCTGCCATTTTACGGAGGACAACGACGACGGCGAAACCCGTGGATATTATTCCGTTTCACGGATGGGCTGACTCCAAAAAAAAGTTGTTTCCCGCCGGCCTTAGCGCCTGTAGTTTGTATCCACACTGTGTATCAAAGGCTATACGCGGGAATGTTGGAGAAGGCGGAGGAAGATGTGTGTTGTTGATGGCTCTGTTTGTTGTTAGGATGTGTATGGTGGAAGAGGGATATTGAGGGACTGTTGTGTCCCAGATGCCCGTTATATGACTCCCCCATTGAATATTAATGGGGCGATGCTGACGAGGATTTCCCCGTCCTTCTTCCCAGCAGCAGCAGCAGCAAAAGTTCAGCGTATGGAACATTTCATTTCTTTGTTATTTTTTTTCACCATTCCTCCTCCTCCTCCTCCTCCTCCTCCTCCTCCTCCTGCCTATTCCATCCTTACATTAGTGTGAGGAAATGTGTAAGAGGATTTGACATGGATTAGCTCGCACTTACCGTAGCGTGTGAGTGAGTGAGGGGATTTTGGGATGGTGCACAACACTGGGTTGGCTGGTGTAGTTCTACGGAGTTTGCTTATGTCGGACCGTTAATTCCGAAAGGGCTGATTCGAAAAGTGGAGACGGTTCGTTTGGTAATAAATCAGTGAGGAAAGGAGAAGGTTTGCGAGGAGATGAACAAGCTAAAGAAATCAATGCGTGTGTATTGCATGCGTGCATGTGTGTGTGTGTGTGTGACGAGTGTGCGTGAATAAGTGTATCGTGGAAGATTGTGCGTGTGTGCTATATGGCCCCCTGAAAATCAGACTTGGTTTCGTAAGGCTCCACATATTGATTCCATTTTGACGAGAATGGGAATAAGCGGGATGATGAGCGTGTGTGAAGTTGGCTGGAGGGAAGATTGGCAAGAAATCTGTGTGAGGAGATGGAGGAGGAGAAGGATGAGGAGGAGGCTTCATGTGTGTGTGTGTGTCTGTGTTAGCAGTACTTTGTAGAATTACATCCCTCTTGAGGCTCTTTCGACGTCAAGGAGAGCTGGAGATATATATATTTATGGAGTCCCCGTTTCCTCGGTCATATATATGGAGGGGGTCGTGACGGGTAGGAGTCTTGAGAATTTTTGAATTGTTGATGAGTTCACCCTGAAGCAATGGGGAAGCGACGCGTCGGGGCTGGCGAAGAAGATGGTTGAATAATGTTGGTGTGTATGTATGCATATACATGTAGGGAGGAAGTTGCTTGGAGGCGGAGAGATGGTGATGTACTACATTATGAGATATTCTGCAGTACTGCTGCTCTGCATTGCATGGCGTGAAACCGGGACCGGGCCTGGAAATTTCTGAGTAAAAGGATCTGTCAGTGTTTTGGACATATTGTTTTCCAGAATATGGTGCTCCGATTATTGTGAATACAAACTAATTGCTTTCACTATGGGACCCCACCTCTTGAGCCATAGAGGCATAGCGACGATGGCCAGAGTTGGAGTATCTTCTATAGAATGGATGGATCACCCCATACTTCTGACTTCCATCATTCTCTCCTGTTAGCTCTCTCTCTCTCTCTCTCTCTCTCTCTCTCGCTCTGTCTCTCACTCTCCCTATCGCTCCCGCTCCGTCTCTCTCGCCCATAATGCCCCAAGTTTCAAAATGGGAGGAATATTAGTAGCAGAAACGGGAGGGGAGAAATTGAATGAGCAATATAGCGGCTCCATCCGCCAACTTCTGTCATGCTAGACTGACTTGAACCTTGGGCGCGGACTGCTCGTAATATTAGCAGCAGTGGTAGCAGTAATACTAGTAGTATTAGTGGTAGCAGTTCCTCCAAAACCCTGTTGTGCGTGCACCATTTTATAGGAGCTATTAGGCCCAACTGTTTGTTTCCGGTGATGGTCGTGGCGGTGGTCCTGCACTAGAGGTTGACTCTCAGGAGTCACTATCATGCCCTGCCTTGAAAGTACACATGTACACGAACCGGCACTCACACATACCCACACACTTATACGCAAACATGCACACATACATACATTTTTGCATTGCACGCACTCATACTCACATGACACACGCGCACACACATGCGGAGAATCCAAGCTCGCTCACGGAAAAATACAGACATGCACAAGTCGTCCTTGGGAATACGGAGCAATGCATGTGTATCAGGAGGATTTTTGAGAACCCGTCGCATGTGTACATGGTGCATGGATGAAGGGGCTCATCCTCCGCAAAGTACATACGCGAGCGTACATCTGGATTCTACGAGGCTCTAAATGGGAGCAAGATTGTTGCCCTAGCGACGGGAGATTTATATGCCATTTGAAATTGGTTTAAGGCCGGCGGGAAATGCAAATGAGGAGTTGTAGTGACAGAATGAGGGGTGAACTCTGCGCCATGGCTACTGGTGTTGTCGATGTTGGTGCCTGGTTCGGGAGGGGCGACTAGGGAGGATGGAATGAAGGAAGGAAGTACCTCGTAGGGCTGGAGGGCCTACAAAATTGGAAACTAAACCTGTCAGTCCCGCTTGTTAAGTTGGCGGCGGAGCTGGAAGGGTCGGAACGACGGATTCCTTTCATCGTCAACCCGCTCCCTCCCGCCTCAACTACCACGACGACGACGACCACCGCCTACCCTCCCCCTTGCCCTCCCTCCAACTATCCCACTCCGTCCTCACACAGAGAGAGATGTGCTTTCATTCATCTCCCTTTATCGGCAGCTATTAATTCTGGACTCTACGCCGTTCTCTATGACGGTTTATTACTTTCTCCGTCAAGGTGTTCCGCCCTCTCCTCCTCTTCCTCGTCCTCTTGAGCCTTTGCTCTCCGTCTCGGTGTTCTGAGCGCGGGAGGGTCAGCGGGGTTACAACAGGGCTTTCTTGTAGGGAGTAAAAGAACAGGGTAAGTGGCCACCCAAGGCCATAAAGTTAGGCTAACATATGAGCGTGATTTTATAGTATCTCGTCGTTAGCCTTACCGCGGTACATGCGATCACACTACTTCTGCTACTACTACTACTACTACTATACTATCATCATGGGAAGCTCGAATCCACTCTCACCATCATGAGTCAGCTACTAGTCCTAGCAGCTGCAGTAGTAGCAGCAGTATCGTGTCCTCTTCCCAAAGGGTAGTATTATGGAGAGAAAGTATGGACGACATTATGATTTTTTTATTACTCCTACCATACTATTCTGATGATGTACATTCCCGTTCATGGCGGAGTTGAGAACTGGGTCCGGATGGATGGATGGATGGATGGATGGATGGATGGATGGATGGATGGAATAATATTATAACCCTACGGGTTCGATGCTATTATGCTCTCTATGCATGTAGGAGCCAAGGAGAGATTCCGGCGACAGGAGGTGAATGACAGGGCTTGTCTTTGTCCTCGCTCCCACGGCTACATTGTAGCATACAATGTGTGTAGCTTATTATCCGTGCTCCTGGCGGCTGCTCCACTCCTCACATTCGACTGTTTGTAAGTGGTAGCCAAAATATTTGAGGGAGATTGTCCTGGGATTAGTGTCTTGTTGTACACTGAATGCTCCCGTGTTCCTGCCTATGTTTATGCATTACTGAGTTCAATATTTAGCTATACGGTTGCCCTGACTGACTGGTGAGAGCGTGTTTCTGAGTGTGGAGATTCCCTCGTGTGAGTTTCTGTGAAGAGCAAAGTGTATGCATATAAGATGCTCCAAAGTGAGTCTCTGTGTCATGGTGGGCTCCGTGCTTTGAGTTTTGAGAGTATGTAGGGGTGAAGCCGCTACAGACAGAATAGCTCTTCCCCCGGTTCTTTCTCGACTGTGAGCTGCGGGTTGAACGGAGACGAGTGAGCGTGTTGTGGAAACTATGAGTTGCTGTGGCGGGAGGTGCTGTGTAGTGCAGCTAATGTTAAATGATCGGAGCAGCCCCATAATGACATGGCTACTGGGAGGCCGGGCGGGATGGACTATATTAAATTGTAATTGATGAGCGGGGGCTGAGACCGAGGGCTCATCTCTGGGTTAGCCTCTCTATCTCAAACCTCAGCCACTACTATATACTGCAACTAAACCCATATCCCCTGTCATTTCATATGGTGGTAGTACACTTACACGACGAACCATTATCCAGGCCCTCCCCCATTTAGGCGCCAGTTAGGAGCCAGTTCCGTTGCCGCCGCTGCTGCTGCTGTTGCTGTTGCTACTGATGTTGGAAGTCACACGGCGCAGACATACTATCCTGGAATAGGTGTAATTAAGTATTCATCACTGTCCACGTAGGATGAGGATAAAGCGTTGTTCGGAGCTGGTTCCTGCTACTAACTTGAACTGGGTGAAGCTAGCAAGCAGTCCATGTCTCTCTGGGGATGGACTCAAGTGCACACACACACACATGCCCTCCGGAGCCTCTGTGGTAGTATAGGGAAAACTAATAGCGGTCTTATTATTCCTAGTTTACTCAACTTGGTTACAGGAAGAGGGAGTGGTTGAGGGGAGAAGAAATAAATGTGGGAATACTCATCCGTGTCCTGGGAGTAGGCCAAGTAATGATATCAATTGGAAGAAAAAATCGGAGGCACATAATCAATCCGTGGGTTTTTACCGATTTCCCAGGACTCCGGGGGAGAGTCATGTGTATGTTTGTGTATGTGTGTGTGTGTGTGATCCTGTACCGAGCCGCTCTTCTTTTCTTTTCTGCGTTAGGAAAACTAATTGTGGACAGTAAAAGAGGCTGTAGAGTTGGAGGAAATGGGCAAGAGTCCCGGCTGTGCTGAGAGGGTATAGGGTACGGGAGTGGACGCATGTGCGGACCGTAGGTTCAGCATACATACGGGTTAGTTGGCTCAGGTCCCAGGCGGCCACTTCGAGCCGACGGTCGTAAACTTGATCCCATGATGGTGGTGGTGGTAGCAGGTGCGGAGGGACGCATGGGCTTGTTGGTCATTTAGTCCCGTACTCCGGGTTACTGGCGGAGCTCAGTATACGTGCATACATACTGTCGACGTTCTCACAATGCGGCGGCCCGCTCACAACTCGCCCGGCTCACAGTAGTCAGTTTGCCGATGCTGAGCCACATGAAGCCTGGATGAGGGACTTTTTTCTAACCAACCGGGGTGATTCGGACCCCTATTGTTAAGATTCCGTGATTTGCCCCCATGGGAATTTCCCATTTAAAATGACGGGTCCGAGCGGGCGGAGTTTGTCCTCCGGAAGCGACAGAGGGGACGCGGAGTGATTTTTGGCAGGAATGGAACGAGCTTTTGTAAAGGGAGGCCTGCTCACCTCTTGTCGTGGAATCGATGAGACTGCTGCTGCTGCTGCTGCTGATCCGCCGCGTGTCTTCAATCCATGGAATTTCCTCCATCATCGAGGATTGTTCGTGGAGGGCATACCGGCGTCGGAGTATAAGTAGAGGATGGATGCCTAGTCGGCACGTATACGTATACGCATTTGACAATATGGGACAATGGGGAGGAAGTGGAAGGAGAAAAAGAAGGCCAGGACCTCTGGCCTTGTGTCCCAATAATTTCAACGGGGAGGACAATTGGGAAGAGAGGATTTGGAGGAGACCTTGTGCCACCGAACCTCCCTAGATACGTTGCCCTACTTCACTGCTCCGCGCGGGTCGTCGTATTTTCCATGGGGTGTATAATATATGTGATATGCATAATATATTTTATAGCTCAAAAGCTCACTGTCTGACTCACAGAGGTGAACAAGTAGTTGGGGTTAGGGACACAATAGTAGCTATTGGGGGTGGATAAGCGGGCTTGATAAGCACTGTACTGTAGGAGGTGGAGGAGGAGGAAACTGGCGCGTCCATGTACTCCTCCTTCAGATGCAGAGTCAAACTCGTCCTGACCCATTCAAAGGACAATAGGCTCACTCATGGAAATCTCTAGGCCATATTTCCCCCGCCGCCGTCCTCCTTATTTGCTATATAGAACCACTCGCAGTCACTCAGTCAGTTCAGTTCAGCGTCTGACGCCCTCTTTCTTCCATTAACTTTCCCTCTAATGTTTGGCTTTGGTCTCCCGATTGTCCGCCGACCCGCATGTAACTGCGATGAGGTCTGCGTGGACGTACGTGATTGTTGTGTTTGGAAATACTTGGGCCGGATTCCCTTTGAAGTGTTCCGTGAGACGGTCGTACAGCACAAGGGATTTTGGTGAGCGTTTTGGTTTCGAGTTCACACACCACTTCCACTACTACTACTACTACTACTACTACTGCGACGATGACAACTACTACTACTGTACTGTATGACTAGCTACTACCGTTTGTCTGCCATATTGAGGATAGGGTTTAAGGGTTTGAAGCACGTTTTCCACGCATATACGTATATACATATAAATGCACTACATCTACAAATCTCCTGGCTCACCTCATCACTTGGCCGCCTCTCTCGCCTATCTTCGCTGTAGCCTTGGAATTTTCATCGCGGAAATTCAACGGAGATAAACCATTTTGTTCCGACCCGTCCTCTCTGTCTGGGTTTGCAGTGTATATTTAAGTGTGTGTGTGTGTGTGTGTGTACATGCATATTTGTGTGCTGAATGGGGTATTGAGAGATGGAAAAATAATAGGGAACGAAGGCCAGGTTGGCGAATTGACGGAGGGAGACTCCGGGGGGGAAGAGGAGGTTCACACCACAGTTATTCTGCTCGTAAGCGCTTACAGCTAACCGTCCACGCTGTGGGGTCCTCGTCCTCGGCCGGTTGTAGCCTTTTTACTTTGTGGTGGAACAGCAGGAACTTTTTCTCCTCATCCTTCCCTACACTCCTTCCAGTTACAATGTAAATTCTAATATCGATTCTGCATACTCAATGTGCACTGTCCTAGTCTCACCTCCGTCCCGAATAGATCCCACGAAGCCACTGGGGGCTTCACACACGGGCACAGTATGAGCGGTAGGACATGGCTGGTAGGCATGTCGGAATCCCTCCGACCTGATCGTTCTACTGTGACGAGGACATGTTCCTCATGGGAAATGCGTTTCCCGCGTGATCGGGGTCGGGTGACGGGTGGCGGGGACTTAAGTTACCGGGACCAGCCGCAGCCGCCAGGAGGCTCTCTCTGAATGGTTGGTTGTAGATGTGTGTGTGTGTGTATCTGTGTGTGTAACCCTCGGCAGGGAAAGACGGATGTCCGTATGATGGGATGGCGTGTAACGGGAGAATCTGTTTAGGGACTGGAAGTTGACTTCATGGGGGGGGGCCGCAGTATACAGGGGCCTGGTTGTTGGGTAAGTTTGTAGGCGGCGGTTGGTAAAATATCAGCATAGGCTCTGATGAAATAAATACTGAAGTAGTGCAGAAAGGGGGAGAGATGTTAGCTGAATGTGTGTGTGTGTGTGTGTGTGTGTGTGTAACGCGTTGGTTATGTGTGTGTGTGTGTGCTTTTGTGTGTGTGTGAGGGGCAGAAGCACTTTGACATGAGCTGATTGAGATGGAAAGTTCCGTGGATGAACCTGGCTATTGTGGGCTTATTGGTTGGAAAGGATGAAAAGGTGGGGGACAAAAGGGCGTCACAGGGGCGTTGGACGCCGTGAGAAAAGGGGATGAAAGGGGGTGGGGAGCTACGGGTTCAACCCATTGTGAATAATCTTTTTTCAGTCCTCGTTCAACAAACGCAGTAGCTTCCCCGCTTGACTCTCTGCGGAAGGGAGAGACCCTCTCCCTGTTTGCTCCCGCCGTGCAGAATTTTCGGATGGAGGGGGGGTGCGGGCGGTGACGGTTATGAGCCTGCTGACGACGAATGGAGAGAAATGACGGCTTAGGAACGTGAGTTGATTGTCAGGCTCGCGCAGCTGTGACTTTTCGGGGTAACATGACCATAGGACGACTACAAGGATCGTTATGACAACTACAGCTATTCTAATCGTGGGATGCTGATTATAGAGACGACAACGACGACGTCGGCTGGAAGAAGGAAGAATAATTGAGCGGACATGGAATTTGCCCTTTCACTTAATAGAATTTTGAATGGTACGATTTTCTAAGGGAGAAAAGAGCGTATAAATTATTCTGGTGGCAATTTTTTGGTGGCGGGGTGAAGGCGGCGGCGGCGGTGGTGGTGGTGGTGATAGAGTAGTAGAAGTGCTGAGGATGGTAATGCTCCCTACCTCCGCGAAGGTGTCGGACGTCACCTCCATATGGGCGGTTAAACACTCCATTAACCGGCTCAGTTCTTCCCTTCTTATGAAACTTCTCACAGCACTGAGGGATTTACGAAAGCCCTCTCCCGAGGCAGTACTTCCATATAGTTCCGTCATTAGATTTGCTCAGGTGGCCGATGGGACATGTGGAGGGATATACATGGAATAAATGATGACGCGGATGACGATGATGATGATGATGGGTGAGGAGGAAAGAGAATAGATTGATTTCTAGGAATGTCTTTTACTTCAACCGCCGCCTCTGATCCTCCGACTCTTCCACCTCAATACATGAATAGCTAGTTAGTTTGGGGAATGGAAGTGATTACTGGTGCTCTGTGAGGGAGCGGATAGTGAATGAGCTTTCCTTTCACTTTCCTGTACCTATTGCCCCTCTTCCGTTCTTTGGGAAAGCTGAGTATGTGTTCCCAGAGGCGAGGACCCCGCGCTTAGCTATGCGGAATGCGTGTGGCCCCCGGTTATAGTAGTAGAGTGGAGGAGGAAAGCTGAAGCCGTGGAGGTTTTGACAAATAGTGAAAACTTTTCCTACTTTAGCCTCCTACGTGCGATCCAGTTTTTGGATCTGAGGGGGGACTATTTGGCTGGGTCAGGGTTCCCTGTACGTGCGCAAATAAGTGTGTGTGTGTGTGTGTGTACATGGCTCAGATGGTTAAGGTACCTAATGTGTTGATATGTGTGTGTCTGCGTGTGTTAGATTATAATTTTATCAGCCTGATGTGTGGATATAT
>WJFA01004618.1:0-10416 GCA_009870155.1 Pseudobourletiella spinata
CTGCTCACCAAGTTCACCCAAGTATCCCGCAGGGTCGTATGATTAAACAATCCTTGTGGCTATGCATTTAGGAGCAGTACGAGTACGAGAAGGCCAAAGTGGAGAATGGGGAGCAGCTCCTATTTACCCGCTACTTGCAAAACCTGGCGGGGCTTGCACTCAACCTGGGCTTGGATAAAGTGTTGACAACCTCCTTACCCTCGCGGGGTTCGTCCAGTGATAAACAAGGTCCTGAAAGTCATTATTTACGAAGAGACGTACGGTCGTAGATTTAATCCCATTATAACGGGAAAAACCAACTCCTCTTCTCTTTTAGGCTCCCGCTGGCACTGGCTTCACAACCTCGGCATGACTATCCGCACCGCGGAAGCTCTTGTGAACCGGACCAAGTTACCTCCTGACTTTGTCAAGAAATTTAAAATCGGTTCGATCTCTAATGAAGTTTTTGAAAAAAAAATTATGAAAATCCCACTTTGACGAGATTTTTATGCATGCGGCAATAAAACTTTGTCACAGATGAGGAAGGGGCATTTTCCAATGACAAGAACGATGTGATCAACTGGACGCTGGAAATGGACTCCCAAGTGATAACGTGGGCAACCCAGCAACCGCACGACTGGCAATTTGGAGGGAAGTGCGATGTGTACATGTGGGGGAGCGGACGTCACGGTCAACTTGGAGATGCTGGTGAGGAGGAATTCGCTGTGCACTACGCGGCGTCCATGATCTAGTACATGGGGAAGTTTTGAACACGGTGTTTGTGTTTTTTAGGTCGTCATACTAACACGCCAAGGATGGCTCAGAGCTTCGCCGGTTCCCAGCAAATAGTCTGCGGGCAGAACTGCACGTTCCTGTTGCAAGCTAATGGGACGGTTCAGTCCATTGGGGAAGGGAGCTATGGGCGGCTTGGGCATGGGAACTCGGATGATATGCAGACGCAAACGGCCATTTCCGCCCTCCAAGGTACACTTTGGCCAAGTTGGGATTGTTATATGCCATGAATACTTAATCAGGGTTCCCATTGAATTTCCCTTCAACTTTTACACTCGTAGGCTACGTCATTGTGGGACTCTCAACATCCTGCGGCTCGGACGGGCATAGTCTCGCCCTGGCAGAGGGCGGTGAGGTATTCTCGTGGGGCGACGGGGACTACGGAAAATTGGGTCACGGGACGAGTGACCGGCAGCGGCGTCCGAAGCAGATCGAAGCCCTCAGGAATGAGACGGTCGTCCAAGTGGCATGCGGATTCAAGCACAGTGCCGTGGTCACCGCCGAAGGCGCCCTCTACGTCTTTGGTAGCTCGGAGTACGGACGGCTTGGGCTGGGGAACGTGGCAAATAAGAAGACGCCGGAACGCGTGATGGCCTTGAGTAATCACCGGATTGGATTCGTGGCCTGCGGCCTCGCTCACACGGTTTGTATCTCCGCGGACGGGAAGACGGTGTGGGCCTTTGGGGACGGGGAGAATGGGAAGCTGGGGATCGGCTCCACCGGTGTGGCTCAAGTGCCCCAAGTGGTGGAGACCCTGCAGGATATCGGGGTGGCCAAAGTCGCCTGCGGAACTCAGTTCACCGTCTTCCTCACCAAGGACGGCCGTCTCTTCACCTGTGGGCTTGACCGCTTCTTGGGCCAGCCCCATGCCCGCCTCTGCAGTCGCCCCGCCCAGGTCATGGCCCTCAGTGACAAGGTCGTGGTGGATATTTCTGTTGGGGCGGAGCATACCCTGTGCGTCACCTCGGACGGGGACGTCTACGGTTGGGGGAGCAACAGCGAGGGTCAGCTCGGCCTGGGTCACACGATGACAGTGCGGGAACCCGAGAGGATTGAAGGGCTGAGCGGGAAGGGGGTCCAGCAGGTCTCCGCAGGGCGGGGACACAGCGCCGCCTGGACGGCCCCACGGATCCGCCGGGGGCTCAATCTCAACTCCGGAGTTGACCTCCTGCTCGGGACCCCGAATCGAGTCCCTCCGCAGTATCCACATCTGCAGGACATAATGATTTCATCACTTCGGAGCCGACTGAAGATTCTGTACAACTTCTCCGACCTACTCTTCGGCACGTGGAACTTATTACCCCTGCTACCACCGGTGGTGAGTGACATTTGAACTCTGACCTTGTCTGCAGTGACGGCCATTAATTTGCTAAATTTTATTCCTTCTCTTTTTGTAGGGAGCTCAACCCTCCCTGAAGAACGAGCCGTTTTTCGCCCCGTCCAGTCCTAAACTCCGTCCACTCCTCACCCCACGCGTCTACACGCTCCCCTTTGTGAGGACCCTGTGCCGGACAATGATCCAGTCCCGGACCTACGGGCCTCAAATCACCGTCCGCCGGTTATCGAATCGCGGGAAACGGAAGAAGCCGATTTTCACGCAGATCTCCAAGCAGGTGGTTCAGCTGCCCCAGCAGGAGCTCCGCCTCCCGGCGCGGGCCTGGAAGGTCAAGTTGATCGGGGAGGGAGCGGATGATGCGGGCGGCGTGTTTGATGATACCATCACGGAGATGTGCCTCGAGCTCACCAAGGGGACGGTCCCTTATCTCATACCCACGCCGAATTCCACCAACGATGTGGGCTACAACCGGGACAGGTTCCTCCTCCACCCGGACTTGACGTCGGAAGAGGATTTGCTCGCCTTCAAGTTTATCGGTGAGTACGTCAGAATCCTTTTGTCCCCACGATGACCCTAGGTCTATCCAAGGACCCTTGGCCTCCCCTATGGTCTTTTTGAGGGTCGGATGAACCTGAACCTGGATTTTGACCTGCAATTCAATGTGGATATACACAGTTGAGAAATTTATCCTGTCCATTTTTTTCTAGGGATCCTCTTTGGCGTGTCCATTCGGACGAAGAAACCGGTGGCCATCCCCCTCGCCCCACTCATATGGAAGATTATCGTGGGCGAGGACGTGGGGGCGGACGACTTGGAAGAGGTCGATGTGATGTATGTCAAGGGTCTCCAGAGCATCCGGGATCACGTCGCATCCCAATTCAATGAAGAGAATTTCCATGAGGTCTGTAGTACAGCAATCAGTAGTGTTAGATCTGAAACCGTTGAGGTGAATCCTGTGAAAAAACGCTGCCCTTCCCCTCTTGTCCACAGGTGATCCCACTGGAGTGCTACGAGGGTACGAGCAGTGCAGGGAGACTCGTCCCCATAGTCCCCGGCGGTCGCAGCATTCCATTGACGTTCCACAACCGCCTTGACTACATCGAAAAGGCTGTTCACTTCCGACTCCACGAAATGGATCTCCAGGTAGGCCGACAGAAATATCCGAACGTAGGCGTAGGCAGTGGTAGATTTATTTTTATAAATAGGACTGCTAAATGCGCAACATGAACTCTGCAGGTGGCTGCCATTCGGGAGGGAATGGGGAGCATCGTGCCCGTACCCCTCTTGGGCCTCATGACGGGGGCACACTTGGAACAGCTCGTCTGTGGTCTCCCCAACATCTCCATCAGCCTCCTCAAGCAAGTCGTGAGGTGGGTGTGAATTTAAACGTTGAAGGGCTCACAGGCTTTTTCCCCCCTTTTCATTTGACTCGAATCCCCTCCAGTAATTAATTATGTTCCGTCGTATTTATTCTGCCTTTACAAAATGAGGTGAGTGAGTGAGTGAGTGAGTGGGTGAGTGAGCGAAGGAGTGAGGGAAGGGGAAGTGAGCCAACTTTGAATCCTGTGCTGCTGCTGTGTGGAAGGTTGAAAGTAATTGTGGATCATTAGTCCGTAGGAGGAACTCTCCATATATGAACTCGTGGGTCGGCATGAAGGAATGGGGGGAGGGACTAATGCTGAAACCTTATGTATATTCCTTCAGATACAGGGAAATGGATGAGTCACACGATTTGGTCAAATGGCTGTGGAGCATCCTGGAGTCATTCTCGAATGCGGAGCGGGTGCTCTTTATGCGCTTCGTATCCGGCCGCTCCCGGCTCCCTGCCAACCTGGCTGACTTCTCTCAGCGCTTCCAAGTAATGAAAGTGGATCGACCCCTTAATGGATTACCAACGGCTCAGACGTGTTTTTTCCAGCTCCGGCTCCCCCCCTATTCTTCCCGGGTACGTCTCTTATGCATCCCTCTCTCTCTCTCTGTATCTTTGCTCCGGTGAATTGAGGGAACCCGCTGCTGTCTTCACCCCCTCGCACGCCCGCCTCCCCCTCGCTTTGTCCCACTACTATCCGTGTTAATTCAAATTCGAACTTGTAGAGGCATTTGGGCCGATTAAGGTCGGCCTGCTATAAATTATTCCCCGTAAATATGTACATGTGCATACTAATCTATTTTCCCCTCCACAGGCCATAATGATGGAGCGTCTCCGCTACGCAATCACCCACTGCTCCTGCATAGACATGGACAACTACATGCTCGCCCGCAACGGCGGCATTGAAGTCGAAGAAGAGGATGAGGAGTACTTCCCACCTGCCTAAAAGCTCCACTAACGCAGGCACACTCGTAGTAGCTGGAGGAGCGGAGTAGCAGAAGGAGAGGAGGACACCGGATCCGGCCGGATCCAAATCTGATATTATTACTCAAAGATATAGCTATATAAATATGTAATAAATATAAAGTGTATACCGACCCTATGGACTATGCTTATATATACATGTGTACAAAAAAACCTTAGACTATAAATTCCACGTCTCACGGTGCATTCCTCTCTCTCTCTCTGTCTGTATTAAAAGTACCCCTGGATCCATGTGAGTCCATGTGTGCTTGCGTTGGAGGACGGAATAAATCCTCTGTGTACTTTGACGTCAGTTGTACTACTGCTCTCTGATTCTCGGGCGGCGGAGTGCCCCATGCTGGGGATCCATACATATATATATATATTGTTGTTATAATCCCTGCCAGCCCAACATGTTCTCAAACCCCACTCCATTTTTTCCAAGGAACCAGTATCTACAGGGCCTTTTTATGTTGCTACTATTTTGGCTATTATTTTCATTACTACTGTTAGCAACTTGGCATCTCCTTTGACAACATCGCATCTATTTCTTTCCACCATTATTATTATCATTATTATTACTGTGACTAGGATGGCCTTGTTCTTGTACGTAATCATTTCCGTCCAGCTTTATTCAACCCAAATGGTGTACGAGGGCGGAACGGAGCCAGTAACATTGAAATTCATGTGTGGACTTCACATTGAATGGTGAATTTATTCCAGACGCATCCCACAAATGTACCACTAGTATGGGTGATAAATATGAAAATATTCTTCATGTGGGAAATTGAAGGGTAAAAAAGTGTACGTGCTTCCCAAATTAGTACCACAAGTTTCAAGATTGATTTTTTTTTTCTGGGCAAGGATTTTATTAGTAATCGTCACATATAATGTGTGTTTATAATTTAATATGGATATACCTCTTATGATAATATAGACATAGTAATATGCATAGTTTTTATACGTATATATATATATATGTATATATGATAAGTCTCGTACCTACGGTGTACTCAGCGGGGTCGTCCCGCTCGCACATTTACAGTGTATTGTGCACACATGGGAGGATTAATTGTTATTGACAACTATTGATTCCGTTTAACAATACGATTTTTTTCAACCGTTCATTACGCTGCGTATCCGCTTACAGTAGGTTTTTATATCTATGGTACATGTATCATTAACAGTGTCTTCAACAACTCTTATATGCATAAATATTTATGATCTGCTATAGAGGTAAAAGCGGGATCAGTGCGGCGTCATGAACAGTGGTACACGATGAGGGATGAAGATGGGAGATTTCCACGACGCGACGGTTAGAAATCGTATCCACGATGGAAGGAGTAGAAACACTTAGCAGACTCTCCCTCCCGTCCATCCCGTAATCGATAAGATGATAGACTCTAGTATTCTAGATTACCAGGGAAGATGGTGGTGGTGAAACTATTGGGGGAGAGAGTATGATAGGAGATGGAGAGGGAAGTAGATTGTATATATCCTTCTTGGTACAGATGTGAGTACACTGGCACATGTATAATTGAGGGGGTACTCTTAGCCCCACATTTACAGACAGGAGGAGGAGGAGGAGGAGGAGGAGGAGGAAGAGGAGTGAGTCAAAAAGGTAGATTCCCCGTTCAAGTTGTAATCTGTGTCATATGTGCTATATGGTGGCCCCCATGGAGGCTACGAGGACGATTTTGTGTGCATATAGGTGAATGTTTATGTGTGTGTGTGTATGTGTGTGTGTGTGGGAGAAGTGGAGTCTATTAGTCAGAAGCGGGACAAAAAAGTTGCTACGCTCTGTCTCCATCTCCAGCCTCCCTTCCCATTAATTTTTTTCCCCATCCTCATCCACCTCCTCCTGCTACCACTACTACATTTGTGGTGGCCGAAAAAAGTGATAATTTAATACTATTCATGATGATACGCTCTAACCATGATATATGACACAATGTCTTCATCTTCTTACGTACTATACATACTGGTGATAGTCATTTCGCAAACCCTGCCCTCGTCCGCGCATAGTACTACATACGTAGTATAACGTTGGTAATGATGCTAATAATAATAATAATAATATTAGTAATATTAATTCCTCTGAAAGCCGGCTCAGTCAATTATCCCTTCCCGCACGTAAATGTTAAAAATAATCCCACTTGAGTTTCCATCCATCAATTTCTGCGGGAGGAAGGAACTTATTTTGGGCAGGCGAAGGATTTGCATTTACGAACCCCCCGGGAGTCCGTGGTTGACTATGCTTGGCTGACTCGATGGAAACGATCCAGAGTGATCCCATGTGAGAGTAAAAGTTGGGGAAAGGACTGAGTGTGGCTAACCATGACGACCGTCTTTGTGTAATCTTTCCCCAACCCAGACACTGACACCTCAAGCTCCACCCGCCTCCCTCCCTGCGTTTAACTATTCATGCCGATGGTTCAGTTTCAGAGCACTTCAAATGGGTCAGATGACCATGTGGGATTTGGGGGGTGGGGATGAAAAGTGTCGTCCCCGATAAGGTGAGCTATTAAAAGTCTTCTCTTAGGAAACTAACGGATGTGCCGCCATACTTTCACCCTATCATAAAGTGTGTGGTATTAAAGGGTAAATGGGGGAAGTTGATGGAACGCTGGGACGAATGGTTATGGGTGGTGGTGGTTGGTGCTGGCGGAGTGAGAAGAGGAGTGTGGTGTCCCCATGGAGAAGTGTGATCGTTAGGGCCAACTCTCTGTTTTGCCGGCGACTTTCTCTCCAAGCCCCACATCTCTGGCCAGCTGGAAAATCCCAGTTATTGAGCTCTCGGAGGGAGGACAAAGCTGGAACGAACCGCTTTGACCCGCAGTGAGCAGTGGAAGTGGTGAAAATCCGGCATTAATTAGCTAATTGTTTGTCGCTCCCTGTCCCCGACGTCATTAGTTTTTTTTCCACCGGAGAACTTTTTCTACTTGGCTCTCCTTTTGTGCAGAGAGTGTAGGGGATTCGTGGGCTTGAGCCCAGACAGTTCCACGCAGTTATGACTCTTAGAAGTCGGGGCGTACTTTCTCTTTACCGTGTGTTTGGTCGATATGTATGTGTGTATAAATGAGTGTATTTTTGTGTATGCATATACGTTAGTGTTGTGGACGTATGTGTATATTCGTGTTTTCTATGTGCGAGTGTGATTTTTTCGTACGTGTTGGTACACGAGAGGGAATGTGTGTATTATTGGAGTACTCCAGCAACAGTATTCATCAACTGGTGGCGTTCAGCCTGGCTTCTCACGGTCCCAATGTATAACCCCCTGTGCTTTTCCATCTGTCCAACTCTCTGCTGGCGTCCCAACTCGGAGTTTCATGCACCATTGCCTCCGCGTGCCGTGAGCATAGGCGGATTTGTGTGTACGTACATGAATAGAAGAGTATGTCACTGGCTGACATTTCCTTTGTTACAGCTTTGTCTGCAGTGGACAGGGAATGGGCTCTATAAAAATGACAAACTACCCTGGAGCCGGAACTATTGTAAGTATGGGATGCGTGTGTGTGTATGTGTGCATATGAGTTCTTATACGTGTCTGCATGTGTGTGTCAATGTGTAGTTTGTGCACACTTGGGAATCCCTGCACAGTATGTGCATGCCTACACGCCTCTCTCGCTATTTGTGGGTTGAGGGCTGAAACTTTGAGGGGCGGCGCGGAAGTAATCTCATATCTCTTGAACATTTGATATGCTCCACCACTGCTGGAGGGAAATTGCAAGAAATTGAATCATTAAACTTGACGACGACAGACTATGATGATGATGATGACGGTGACGACGGTAAGAGAAAGGATGAGGTAGACCGAGCTCGTTATTAACGTGTAGCATAGCGATCGTCGTCATTCTGATCGCAGGGAAACAAGCTCTCTCCAGCCATCAACAACTCGTGCCACTGTGCAGTTACACACCCTACATGGCTCTGCTGTGTGTGAAGTGGAAAAATGCGGAGGCACGCCATGCCGCCATGCGTAATCCCACCGCCGTCGTTGCACTCCTTCCGCCCGTGTAGTCATTACGGGGTATTAGAACTCATTGGAAGTGACGTTGGAGAGGACGAGAGCCGCCGTTTGAGTGGACGTGATGGGTTGGAGAAAGTTGGAGAAATACATGGTTGCTGTGATAGTGACAGTATTTCCACTTGCTCCTGTAATAAATAGAAGGTGGGATGAGTGCAGGAACCTTTGTGTTATTGGATGAACATTGGGGTGAAATGGCTTTCACCGAAAAGAAAAGGGTCAGGTGACTGGACCGAGTGGAGTTGTAAGTGTATCAATCGTGCAACCCAACTTTTGGAGGAGGAGGTGGCGGTGGAACTACTTTGGCTTCTCCAGGGGATATTTTGAGTAGGAGAAAGTATGGGACAATACGAGTTTACACTATGCTAGCCGCACTCTTACACACACACATTCACAAATGCACAGAATTCGCATGCTAAACAATAACTTTCACCTGCATGTCTCCCACAGGACCACCTACAGGGATGCTGGGTATGTTCAACGATGAAATAGTAACATTGGAGGTGAAAGTTGTTCAAGTGAAAGTCCCAACATTACGTGTGACTTCAAATTCAATAGTTAAATTTTTGTTTGAGAAAGTACAGTGTGGCCTTGAAGAGTTTTCCAGAGATGCCTAGTGAAAGGCGGACTTTCCCCAAAACATAATCATACAGGGGCAACAGCAGGACTTTACAGTAGCTTTCAGGTGGTCTAAACACTCAAAGTCCCACAAGTTTTGTTGGTCGAGAGACTTGGAAAAGCACTTTTAAAATTTCAAATAATTCCCCGTTGAAAGCAACTCTCAAGATCTCTTTTCCAAGAAACTAGTGAAAGTTCACTCTATCAAAAACTCAAACCCATGCTCCCGTATCCTCTTACCCCACCCGCAATTTCTCTGTAATTATTCATACAAAAGTTTCGGATATTCGTCATCTGCACAAACCTTGCTACTCCACCACACAATAGTAAGAGAATTTGCTCTTGACAACAGTGGAAATAAATTGGAATTACCCAACTTTTTCCATTACCCCAAGGGGTCACGAATGTAGCTTAAGTGCAATTGAGTTTTTGGGAAAGGATAGATGGATGGAATGAATGTGGAATGCAGAGGAAAATTTAGGGCAAAGTTCAACTCTTCCTCCTTCCCCCGGGGGAAGAAAAGAACAATGATTTATGCGGGGAGGAAAATCCTTCAACTTCCACTTTTACTTTACTTCCAAGGGAAATTTTTGGGTTGAAAAGGTGGGGAAATAGATGCGGAAATGCAGGGGGAAATTCTTAAAAAGTGTAATAGGATCTTGGAGAAAGGGTGCGTATAGCTTGGAAGCCTAATTTTGAATCCCAAGAGACCCCTCTTAAGGACCCTCGAAAAGACTTGTGTGTTCTCTCTCCCCAGTAAATGCCACGGCGGACATAAAAATCCCCTAAAAGGAACCACCTTCCGCCCCCACTGCACTGTTCATATACTTTCCCCCAATCCCTGCATTCACTCTGCTAGACTTTTCTCGAAACATCCTATATAGTTAAAGTTAACAAGACGTTTTTACATCGAGGCACTTCGTTGCTTGGCAGAAAACACGACATACACACACAGACACACACACACACTTAATGGCCCACACCAACTTTATTAGTTTATCCATCACTCACCTGAATTTCACCGAGGAGGGAGTCCTCCACCGTCGCTGCTCATCTGTTCGCCGTTGTAGGAAATCTGGTGAATCTTGAGTTACTCCACTTCCACACATCCTTTTGAAACCTTGAAGATCCGCCCAGGATGACGTATATATTTTGAACAGAGGTACGACGTTCAATATACACACTTTTTTCCGAGAGGGACACTTAAATTTTAAACACATCTGACTTAGCCGCCTACTCCCTATACCGTTGTCCTACTCCCCAGCCCACTCACGTTCGAATGGTATTCTGAGCTCGGACACAGAGGTTCGTAATCCACTTGGATATTGCACC
>WJFA01004619.1:0-10411 GCA_009870155.1 Pseudobourletiella spinata
GGGTGTCGGAGCTGCGCGCCGCGGACACCTGACAATGTTCCCCATAAAAAATTCTCAGGACGGTTCATAGAGACAGTCTCCATTGCCAATTATTTTATATCATGCACCATTTAATTTTACTTTGTATTTATTTTCATTTGATTCCATTCTGAATCAAAAATATTTAAAACTAGGTTAATTGTACATGTTTATCCTGTGAAAATTTTGAACAAACTTCAAATTTCCCTCAAAATTCAGTGTTATCGTTACAGATAGGCGCCATAACTTCAACAAGTACACATCCCGATGGTCTAACGAGATGGGCGTGCCGTATGACTACAACAGTATCATGCACTACTCGGACACTGCCTTCGTTTCCAGCGAAGCTGCTCGCGAGGGGAAAAAGTCCATAAAACCCATGGTTGGGAATTACTATACATACATTGTAACTCTCATCACTACCATACCTGGAACTTTGATAATATTATAAAAACTCTTTGCCCTTCGCAGAAGGAAGGAGCCCACATTGGCCAGCGGGAGTATCTCAGCAAATTTGACATCATGAAGATCAATCGGATGTACTGCCCCAAGTTGGAGCGACTCCTGGAGAAGGTGGCGGATAAAAAGGAAAAGGAAGGGAGTTTGAAGAATACCGTCAAGCTCCAGCGCAAGTGGAACAGAATGCAAAGTAAATGGGACTCATTAGTCAAGTCCAATTCAAAGTGGAAAGTTACATGAAATAGAAGACATTTTCAGCATTCAGTTCATATCATCAGAAAATTTAAAAATGGGACAATATTTTTAACATTATATTTAAATGGGCAACAGAAGTAAATGGAAGTCTACCCGGACATGAATTACACTTTTTAGAAGCACAAGTTTGCCACCGTATACTCTCGCTCCCTCACTTACAAAGTAATGGCGTGATTGAGTTATTTACATGACGTGCGTCGGAATATCAATCTCTTGTCATTGATTACACTGTGCGTTCCTCCTCAAGTTCATATCATCAGAAAATTTAAAAATGGGACAATATTTTTAACATTATATTTAAATGGGCAACAGAAGTAAATGGAAGTCTACTCGGATAAGAATTACATTTTTTAGTAGCACAAGTTGGTCACCATTTACTCTCGCTCCCTCAAAGTAATGGCGTGATTGAGTTATTTACATGACGTGCGTCTGAATATCAATCTCTTGTCATTGATTACACTGTGCGTTCCACCTCCAAATCCTTTGTAAGTACCTCCACTGTAGCAACATCTCTTTTAGCTTACACAGTAATGATCGGCATTAACCCTGCTGTGCCCAGTTGATAGAATCCGAGACTGTCATTTGGCAGCCGCCGCTGGAAAAAAAGACCTTACACTTTCATGTGTTTATCTTGAACATCTAGTGCAAACATATCAGCGGACCATCATTTTGTTGTATTTGCCCACGGTTTTGTTTTGTTTTGTTTTTTTTACTTTTTCGTGTCACATTCATGTCCCACGCTATGCACACCCAGCCGCCGGACGGTCGCTCCTCCATGGACTCAATCCAGATGAGACACACATGCCGTGTCAAAATGGTCACCATATCATCCAGTCCTTCCCGATGTGAGCAGCGGAGAATTTTTAAGCAGGAGAGAAGGAGCTGAGTGAGTGGGCCCAAAGAGATTATGTTCTAATGGCCCCGTCACCCCAGCCTGTATTTAAAAGTTTATTATCAGAACCTTGCATAGTTGCTGTCTACAGTCGGCAGTCGGCACACTGCCGCTGTTTACTCTCGTGTGCCCACGACTCCCTCGTCAAAGGGGAAGGGAGTGAGCCTCTATTTTTTCCTGTACAAAGAGATGATATCATAATAAGCTCCAATGATGGCCCTGATCTTGTACCTGATAGTACGCAGTGTCCGGACCCGGGAAAAAACGCATTATTTTTTTAAAAGTAAACATTCCGCGCCTCACTTTCTCACGACAGGGTCAGTTATCGACTCACTCACTCACTCTGTCAGTCAGCCAGTAACATTGGACTGAACCCTTGGAAATTTAGAAAAATACCCGTTCAAATCCAATTATTAAGCCTCATTCCCCCGTCCCATTTTCACGTGGAGCATATCAGTCCACACTTATGACTGCAGACTCATTAAGGCGCAAATGTAGGGTCAAATCGGCCGCAGGTTTATTGTTGTTTGGCTCACGTTGATTTCCGAATCCGTTTCAAAGTCCGGATGTTTGGCCGAGTGTCGGCGTCGTGCGGAGCAAAACAGTGGGGCCGCAAACCGGCGCTCCCCCCAACCCCATCACATATCCGCCAACCTTGGTCACTGTAGTGTAGCCAGCCTCGCGGAGGAAAATGTAATAAATTAATATCACGGTAGAATGGACGGGTCACGTGGCGGGACAGCCGTCACTCCCTTGGAGAGCGTGTCATCAAATTTATCTTGTTTTACAAAGTGCATCAAGTGAATCGAAACTCGGGGAGGGTAGGGAAAAAAAATATGAAGAGCACCCTTTTCACATGTAAATCATGTAAATACGAGCATATGTAAGGCTCCGCAAGCCCTACGATTCTCGTCCCCTCCACCTCATCATCCTCATCATCGTCGTCGTCGTCGTTTCCGATCCCTCTATATATATATAGTTGTACTGTAATATGTTTGGAAAATACGAGATTCTCTCAACCTGCTGTGTGTGTTTGCACAAGACGTGGTTTAGAAGACCGGCCCTAAACTGGGCGTACTTCAACTTCAAAAGAGTTATCCAGGAGGGAGAGAGAGAGAGAAAGAAAGAGATGCTTGAAATTCACCCTTTTATGGTTTTATCCCAACACCAAAGTGTACGGTTACGGCTCGTAATGCTATAAACTCTATGACGCTGTGGAGTAGTCCGCTTATATAGCTTTTACTACTGTTTCGCCTCTGTATGCAGGTACATGGGAAGTGAAGGGTGCTACTGGTGTTTTCATTCAACCCCGCGTTCACCCTCTCCTCATATGGTCCAATGTGTGTTTAAATGGCCAGTGTAGTACTACTACTACTTGTTGTCGAGTATAGGATTCCTCATCCCTTTGTCTATACTATACAGACTCTCACAGTCTCTCCGCACCCTTGCCATTCCTCATACTATGAAGGGACGACTTTTGTGTACTGGTCGGTAGGTTCCACTGTCCTCAATTAATTTGAATGTGAGCAAAGCCCAACGACACTACAATAAATACATTATATTATATGGAGATTTAGAATTGGAGCTGGTAGCTGGTGTTGAAAATCATGAAATATTTGTATTGGGATTGGTCATAATCTCATAGTGAACCATCAGTGAGAGCTTTTAAGCTGTAGGTGTACACGGAGGAAATTTCTTGCGCGAAATGTGCAACATTTCGCGAAATCTTGCACAATCCCGTGTAGGCGTGAATGAAACTTTTAGCCGAACTGAAATTTTCTCTTCAAAATCTTACGTGCAATAAATTGGCTCGGAGAGGCAATTTCGTGCAACTTGCATCGACGTGATTGGTTGTCCATTCAAAATGCCGGCGGGAGTTTTTTTTTTGCTTGTATGTATGTAGTTCACTGGTATTTTTAAAAAGTCCGCTAATTCTACAAGGTCTAAAGCGGAAAAATTTAAAATTCCAACATGAAATATTTCGTTTCCCGTGTACCCCGCACTGAAACTTGCGCCTCGTAAGGTTGCTGTTGCGCGAAAAGAAGAAAAACTTTTGCGAAACTGCGGTTCTTGCGCAAGAAATTTCCTCCGTGTACCCCCAGTTTAAAGCTAGGCGTACACGGAGCAACGAGCAACTTTGTTGCACGAAACTTGAAATATTGCGTGAAATCTTGCATTTTCTCGGGTACGTGCCCATGAAACTTTTGTAAATCCTACATGCAATAAATTGCCTATGAGATGCAATTTCTTGCATCTTTCATTTCTCTGATTGGTTGTCCATTCAAACTTAACGCGGGAGTTTATTTGCTTGCACGTACTTTACTTTTACTAATGTTTTTAAAAAGTGCGCCAATTTCAGAACATTTCTAGCACCAAAATTTAAATTGCCTTCATGAAACTTATTGCACTCCCCCATGTATGCCATACTGAAATTTGAGCTTCATTCGTAACTGGCGTTTCGCAAGGAAAAAGTTGCGCGAAACAGGCGTTTCATGCAGGAAAAATTGCTCCGTGTACGCCCAGCTTAATAATAATCGAATCTTAGAAGCAGAGAATCTTTTTATGCCGAATTTTCCCGCCCCTCAAGGACAAAGCGTTTGAAATTTACTCAAGAAGTTGTTATATTAGAACGCCATGTAGTTACAGTACCCACATGAGCTTACCACAGTTTGAACTTCATTTCGATTGTTGTCGAAATATTTCATTGAGTACTTGCTTGATTGTTTCACCTTAGCAGTGCTGAAGGGGATGAAGGAGGTGCTCAAAAAATTATTCCCACACTTCTGTACGGGGCGGATCTCTTCCTACACATATGCTATGCCTACCTTGTCGAAAAATTTTAAATCTTTCTGACCGCCTGGATCTCACACTGTGTGAGAGAGGGAGTGAGTAACTGAATTGAAATGAATTAGGCATAGAGGGTGGCAGGGTTGCCCGTGCCCGAGAAGTAGTGCGTATTAACCCCCCTTGGTCCCATGCATGTGTAGCTAATTAGATCGCGTGTGAAGCTCGTGCTGAAAGGGATGCTCCGGCACGCGCCGACGGTTTACCCCCATCCTTCCGCCTTTCTACAGGTCCGTCCGCACATGAAATATTGCCGTGTAGTAGTAGCGTTTAAGGATTTTTAAACGTTTCCCACTGTCCCGCCGCCGCCAGACAGTGACTGAACTGTGAAAATTTAATCCGAATGCATGCATGCCTGCATGCATGCATGCATCCCAGTTCCACAATGGAAATGCACTTGTAATGCACAATCCGTTGAGCTGGAAATGCCCCGTATAATTGGTAGTATATATAGCTCAACAAAAAGCTAGTATATAATACAATGAGTCTACAGCTAAAGTATAAAGATTTCTCTGCATATGTCCTGCTCATGTACTTGCCATGCACTTTTATGACGACTGCGTGTGTGTGTGTGTAGCTGTGTAGGAAGATGGAAATGGAGCAATATGAGTTGACTATGACGACTACGTATAACTGTAGGAAGATGGAAATACAGCAATATGAGTTGGCCATGACGATTACTGTATTATAACTCATTCTCCGGGATCAATCCGGTTGATTATGTAACTTTTCCCGAACAAATGGCCATCCCATGAAGAGAACAGAAGGCCAGTACTATTCTCTCTCTCTCTCTCGGATACACAAAGAATAACAGACTTGTAAATTATTAATTCCAAAGGCATTGTAGCATCCCACTCATTGTGAGCCATAGGATTCCGCTCCGTCCATCCTGCCACCACTGTACTATATAGTATTCAACCTTGCTTGTTGGCAAAGGGGGATGGTTTCAAAGCTGGCGCTGAGCACAAATGCCGCCCTCCCCGCTTGCTCCCCAGCTCTTACAGTCGGAAATGATGTCATTCAATGGACTATAATATGTTCGTTCGTTCGTTCATACGAGGAGGAACAACAACTGGAGCCATAAATTATTGAGGCCACCATGCATACGCCAGAGTGAATCCTTCCTTGGAATGAATGCAAATCATCTTAACTATATTTGCCAGCGAAATCCATATGTGCGTTAGCCCCCCGTCATATCATCCGCTTTCTTACACGACGGAATAAAAAGTTTTTGAATTTTATCAGAAAAAATGTATACTCGGCGTATGGCACACATTGAACCTACATATGTATGTACATTATTATGGTCCCATTGTGAACCTGTTGTGTTTCATCGTATTACAGGATAAATAACCTCATGTGCTTCACCCCCTGATGTATGTGGAGCCATGTAATGGGCAGGGGGTACATATTGTGCTCCAACAACAACAACAACAACAACAACAACAGCCCATAGGTTACGCATCCCCTGCCGCGGGAAAGCCAACAAATCATACGGAGGCTGGAAGAGCATCAGGTTTTGGTAAAGGCTCTCATTGTTATCCTGGATTAAGCCATGGGTCGTTAGTGAGATTTTCATGGTTCACTGGCCCCATGTACTAACCACTCCCAGTCTCCGTCCGCCAGTCACTCACTCAGTCAGCCGTGCGTCACATTTGTACAAGCACCCTTCACCCTCGTCGCCCTACAGTGAATTAACACACTGTGTGTGTGTGTGTGTGTGTATGTGTGTGTGTGTGTATGTGTATGTGTGTTTCTCCCTACCCCGCCGTGGCCGTACATATGGGCGGAGGGATGGGACGACGACACCCAATTCCATTGTCATTTTTAGGTTGGAATCCTAATCGAATTCAAGCCTTGGCGCCAGCATCATTGGAACATTGAAACCACGGAAATCTGTTTATTATTATGCCGATGGTCGTCTTCGCCGTTACCACACGATATTGCTTGTTCCCGTTCCCAGCAGCTTGGGCCCCTCCAGAAATGATATTGGCAGGGTGTGTACTAGCCGGCCGGTTGATTCCAATGGGAGCATATGCGGCTATCCATATGCTACAACAAGCTTGTACAATTGCCAAAGTACCCAAGCCACCTTGATCACGGTAGCAGCGGCCCGTACTGCGGTAGTCAGGGAGCAACGGAAGTAACTCCCATTTATTATTGCGTCACGTAGTGGCAGACTTTCCTTCGGCCCACCGCCGCCTTCAGAGAGCCAACAAACTTTCAGCCCGGCAGCACTTCCGGCGCAAGAGCCGCCTCCCACCCACCGTACGAGCTACACAAGGACGGCCGAGAGAATGGCTACTAGAATCGTCTATAGCGTGCCCCGGCCCGTGTGCTGCCCGAGCCCTTTACAACACACACACACACACACACACACGGAATAGCACGAGGGAAAAAAAGACTATAGTCCTGCAAGGGTGTGTGTGTGTGTATAGTAGTTGCGGGGCTCATAAAAAATTCTAGTAGAATCTAAAAGCGCAGTACATGCTGCGCAATAGGCGGCGGGAGCGGCCGGAGCAGTACAGGAAGAGCTATGAGCCGAGGAATTTTAGGCTTCTGCCGCAGCCCGCAGCCGTATGGCACACACACTGTCTTGACTCATCCCGCGCCCGAACCATTCCCTAGAACAGCAATGAAGGACGTAGGCGGTACACTCCCGCTCCCAAATCGTCCTTCTTCCATTCCTCCGGCCCCGTGTATCCTATAATATGCTACTAGTACTACGCCGCGTCCTCGTCATGAACGAGGAGGCGCTCTAATAATAATAAATACAGCAATGGAGCTACCACCAACCCCTGCAGTAGTACATGTACTACAGTACAAGTTGTTGTACAACTCCACAACAGAGTTACAGATAGGGGACCACGCACAGAGTGGACGAGCAGAATGTGAAATGTGCGATGGATTCTCCGTGTTAAATAGTAGGATGGCAAGTGTACGTGTGCCTGTGCCTGTGTGTGTGTGTGTGTGTGTGTGTTTATGTGTGGGTGTGTGTGTGTGTGTGTGTGTGTGTGTGTCTAGGTGGATGTGTGTGCAATGGCAAGTGGATGGGAGTGAGAAGAGGCCCTGTGCCTTGGGGACTTGAGCGAGTGAGAGAGAGAGAGAGAGAGGATGAGTACAATAGGAAATGCAATCGAATTCGAAATAGATAATAAGGGTGTGCACTCTACACTACTATGGAAGCTCTATATAATTTAATAGAGGGGCGGTGGAAGATGATACAGGGAAAGAATGAGAGAGCGGGAGTGGGTGAGTGAGTAGGAAAAAAGAAAGAAATAATAGTAGTGGGTCCACGGCCGTTAGTTTGGTATATATACAAGTGTGTGTGTGTGTGTGTGTGCATTCACTTGGTTCAGAGGCTCAAATGATTGGGAGGTTACACACACACACACACACACACAAACACACACATATGAGAATGTTATATGTTTGTCAGTGAGGGTGAGAGTTGTACGGCGAGTCAACCACTGAGCCATACAGTTACTACAGTTCTACGAGAGGCAGGCAAGGAGCGAGTGGGAGAGAGGAAGAGTCGGACGTGACTATAAATAAAATTGGGAAAATTCGCAATATCTTTTTGATTCTCGTGAGATTTTCACTCCATTCTGACTCTGTGACACTGACAATAATTTTAACTTCGGACGCCGGTGGTGTACATACACATACACACACACACACACACACACTATCCTTTCCTACCACCACCGCCGCCACCACCACCACCACCACCACCAACGACCCTTTTCTCATCCACTCTCTCCCCACCGTATGTTACTCTTCCTGCCACTCACTCACTACACTACAGATCCTCCTCAATGGACGGGCTATATACATTTCACTTTGTTACTTTCTCCGAAACCGGCCACCATTAACTCCCTTTAGTTTCCAGAAAAAGCGGGGCGGAAGGGGAGGAAAAGGGTGGAGGTGGAATGCGGCAGTGGGAATACGTCAACTTGGAAGAAGGGATGCGTACATGTTATCAGGGTGGGTGATTGCTTCGTTAAATTTTGGGTGAGCATGATAATTTTGGGGCATAATTATCAAGTAGGGAGATGGGTCATGTCGACGGTTGTAGTCTTATTGAAGATTTAATTCTGTGTGGCATTTCGAAAGATTTAGCTATCGGGTATCAGTGTGCGATGCTGCTGATGTAAAACGTGCCTAATCATCACATGTGAGCAATTTAACACACATCAAATTTAGCAAGTGGCGCCAGGATTTCCCTCCGATGCTACTGAAATTGCACTGGCAGCATCCGTACAGTNTCATCCTATCGTAGTAATTTAACACACATCAAATTTAGCAAGTGGCGCCAGGATTTCCCTCCGATGCTACTGAAATTGCAGTGGCAGCATCCGTACAGTGAGTAGCTTCCGGCTGGGTGTAACAACGGGTCTTACAGATCGGTAGCATGAGCAACTTTCCAAATGATGAACAATTTTGTTAAACATGTTGTTAAAGATGTTGTTAAAGATGTTGTTAAAGATGTTGTTAAAGATGTTGTTAAAGAATCAACCATAGCTCATGTTGCTGCTGTTGCAACCTTATGGGCCGGGGGTTGGTGCGGGGGATGAAATATGTACTATTGTGTACACTCCGTATAGTTTCCCATAAGGTTCAAGTTGTACCCACAACATTAGCCTACAAGATCCCGGCTGGTCGTGGTGTGTGTGATTGTGTGTGTGTCTGTGTGTGTGTGTGTGTGTGTGTGTGTGTGTGGGAAGAAGCAGCGGAGAGAATGGGAGAGAGCAATGTAATTTTTGCAGGTTTGACAGAAGCCATTACTCTTGGTGCGGGAGTGTGGGAGATTTACGGCCGACTTGTTTGTTCACCCATCATTCCTACAAGAGGCCATCCATTATTTTTCCTCTGCAAATGAAAATTAACCCGCCGCACATATTTCTCACCCGACAAACCAATGAACTATTCCCTGCTCCACCATTCGCTCCCGCAATCTCCCGGAATTATTTTTTGGCAGAATTAATCCCAGACTTTATCTCTCACGCAGCCAGAGAGAGAGAGAGAGAGAGAGAGAGGGTCCCTTCCTTCACTCTCCTCTTCCGCATCCTCCTCCCTTACGCTCGTGTACTCTTCTGTCTTGATTTTTCACCTAAATCAAATCCTGTTCCCAAAGGTCATGCCCTCCAAATTAAGCCTGCTCTCCCTTCATAAGCTGAAAAATGTTCTGCAATTAGCAAAGTAACCCAAAGGTAGGTAGGAATACATGGGTGAGTGAGTACGGCGTGTAGCTAATAATATTGCGGGGTGAACACCGGCTGAGGAGTTTCATCATCCACGCCGGGGAAATGTGTATTGGGGGGTTGAGGGCGAAGAGATGTGTAGTAGTAGCAGTAGTAGTAGAAGTAGTATGATGAAGTAAAGGGCGACTCCAGTACAGTAATGCGCGGATAGGTAATAATTTTCGTCACGTAGTCGGAGCCTATTCCCAAGTCATGACTAGGAAATTTCATATTTTTCATAGCAATAAATCAGGCCGAGGGAGAGACAGAAGGAGAGAGAGGGAGAAAGTAGGAGGAGGAGGAGGAGAAGAAGAGACAAAAATTTATTCGCTTCGCCTCATTTTTTTTCGACATCTCTGCTCAACCTTGTCGTCTCTTTCAAACATACGCTTACTAGCTCCCTGTGGACCCTGGTCCAGGGTCGGTGGAAATTGTACGGAAAATTGTACGGATCCTTCCGTATAAATTATGACATTTTTATTCCACTTTCTAGTTTTCAGCATGTACAAAAGGATTTTCCTAGGGTGACTGTTTCATGTTGAAGGTGTGCAGAAACAGGGGCCGCATGTTCTGTCCAGATTTTTTAATCGCTTAAACGCCACTAAACCGGGGACTTTTTTTTACATGTGAACAAAGCACGAATCAATGATCATGCGCGTTCGAGAGGTCCTCCAGAGAGATTAACAATGGTCAATTCCTA
>WJFA01004620.1:0-10410 GCA_009870155.1 Pseudobourletiella spinata
AGCTGTTTTAAGTTAAAATAGTCTGATAAATTACACATCCTTAGACGTTACCATCATTACACTGTAATGATAGTACGTCTAGGGATCATGTAGGAAATGTATTTTTCTGCATAGTAATGGATTTTTAAATTGCAAAAATTTCAATATACGTATTGTCTGGTTGTCATGGTGGCTGAATCATTGATTCACTTGTTCTTTGAATAAATAAACTGACAAATCGAATTATTTCAGTGGTTTTTCTCTGTATACAAAATACCATCACTCCTGTTCCTGTAGACACAGATCTGATAACACTTGATATATCATACTGCCATATGTAGCAGACATGAAGAGTCATGTAGTACGTTACCACCGCTGGTAAACGGCAAGGAAGTATAAATATGCTGCTATCCATTTTTATACTTTGCATCAGCTTGGAGGCTGCCTTCAGGATAACTGGTGAGTAAATGATGTGCTACTGTTTAAGAATGTATAGCTCACTCTAGGTCCTTTAGGTGTAGACTTCTTGGGGTTGAAGTCATCGAAAGCATTCCTCAACGGGAGTAATGAAATCGCAGAGACAGTACCCAGCAGTAATTACTCAGGAATAACATCTGGATATCCCACAGAAACTAGTTCCAGTATTAGGTCAAATTTCAGCGAAAAACCCACCACACTGACGCAACATCGCACGGAGACATTGCTAAGTACTTCAGCCCCCCACGGAGAGGAAGTAAATAAATATATTCAATCTGCATCAATCATAGAAGCAATTAAAGAAGATCGCACCCGAAGTTCACCTGCTCGTTTCTCGAAGGGAGGACGGCATACAATACTTAATGTGAGGTTAGTATAATTTACGAATAAACAAGCAACTCCGACCAAGACTGATAACTGGAGGACCAAAAAGCTAACCATCAGACACTAAGCCGTTCTTTTAAGTAAATACTGGGAGATATTTCAAATAACTGATTCCCTGTATAGCCTGCCCCTACGTATACCTAAGGTGCCAGTAAAATTCTAAAGGGTAACACAACGAAGTCTTTGCAAAACGCGGGCGTGGCAAACACCAATCGGGGAAGGTAGGTATCCTTTAGAAATGAGTTGAGTAAAGAGTTCCCAGAATGTATTGAAGAATAATTAGAAAAGTTTATTCGATAGCAATCTTCTTAAATTATTTTTTCTTCTTCGTTAATTTCTGGTAGTCGCCTTCTTGGTTCGCCAAAGAACCCATCAACTCTTTCACCTTGCGCTTACGCTCAGAATCGCTGCAAAAACACCAGAACATAATGAGCAAAATAAGCATTGAAAGTGGATAATAAATTGCAAAACTTTTTTGAATTTATCGAAAACTTACGCTTGCATCTGTTCCCGAAGTTGCTGACGAGCCAAGAATTCACTGTCCTTCTTGATCTCTCGAACAGCGCTTTTGAATTCTTTCTTAACCTTGTGAGCGAGTCTCGCTTCTTCCTGTTTCTGTCGCGGTAGCTTTCGCCGGCGAGTGCCATCGAATCTGATCAACACGAAAAGATAAAGTTAGAAAGTTTCGGTGAGACGACGCATTCGTAGAAATGTTGCTACTTACCCTTCCTCAATAAGCGGCTCGTACAACTTCAGTGGCTTCGGCTTTTCGGCAGCGATCCGAAGGAACTGTTTTTCACACTTCAGGTTTTTCATCATATTGATTACACTTCGAATCTTCTCCAGCACTTGAGGTTCATTTATACGATTCTGAAGCTCCTCTAACGTTGCGAGAATCGGTTTGAAAATCTCGGTTGACGATGGGAGGTACTCATAAAGAGTTGTATATTTGCTCAATATATCAAGTGTCAATGATAAGAACTCCATCTGGACTCCTTTGCCAACGCCTGAGCCCTTGCCGCCATCGGAATCAGAATCGTCGGTAATGAGTTCATTAACCCTGTAGTGATTTGTAATTAAATATAGATGTAAGCAAAGTCCCCAAGATTGGACTATTCCGATTATATTTACTTACTCTTCCGCTGGATTTTTATGTGATTCTTCTTGTTGTTCAGCACCTTCTATATTAAAGTAGCTCTGAGCTTTTCTAACGTTTGGAACCATGAGATTTATAGTTTCAGGGGTTGGTTTGCAGAAGCAGAGTAAGATTGACCATAAAAAGTTGATGACTTCGGGGCAGTAACGCTTCGACTCTACTACATACTGAAATGTGAAGAAAATTAGATTAGTTCATGTGCAGTACAGTAAGATTAACGTTATTATACGCAAGATTTTCATGCTTTAAATCAATTGAGCATTGCCGTCCATCACCTCATAAAGTACTGCGCTGAGATGCAATACGCGGAAAGCCCCTTGAATCGTATTCATTCGACTGTCGCTGATGGCTTCCAAGAGAAAACAAACAGCTGGACTCATCACCCAATGACGGCTGTCAGTTGTGGGGAAAAGCTTCGGACACAGCTGGAGCAACGTGATCTACATACAAGAAAAAAATGATTAATTAAACGTAGAACACAGTTCATTAACGAACGATTACTTTCGTTAGAAGTTTTAATGGGGAATGAAAATATATTTACCGTCTGCGCAGATAACGGTCGACTCTTCTTTTTCCGGAATTCTTCATGTCCTTGAGCGAGGTGCTCGAGGTACCTCTTCGTGCACCCCACACCGTTGCCCAAAAGAAGTGAATACATGTGAGGCAGAACGACATCACACAAAGATTTGAAGGATCCAGACAGAATGGAAACTTTGCCAGATGTACCAGAGTACTCGACTTGATTAAGGACGAACCCAATTAGAGTAGATAATACATCAGGTAACTGAAGCTTCTCTCCATTCTTCGCTTCAATAACAATTCGTAACAGCTTCTTCAAATTTTCCTTCAAGGGTTCACTCAGGTCATTAATTTCACTAAGCGTCATTTGTAGCTCCTCCAGGTCATCCTCAATTTGCTGGGTGTCAGTCTTGGGAATATCCGCAGGGCGGGCGCGTTTTGCCTCAAATTGGAGTTCTCGAACCAATCGATCATAGTCAACCTTGTCTTCTTTAGGCTCTGGTGATTTCTCAGCAGGCTTCGAATCGTCGGCTCGGATGGATGCAAGTAGTTGTTCTGGAGTTAATTCCTCCTTCTTGGGCTTCTTGGGTACTTGCAACTGGTTCAGAAGACTCTTGAACTCCAAACTTTTAAATTCATTGTCTAGATTCACAATCTTCTCGTAGTTTTCATCGCTCTCTTTGGCCTTTTCGAATTTCCGCTGTTTCGAGGCCAAAATTAACTCTGCTATGATCTGATCGCGTGTCTTCTTCGGCTTGCCTTCCTCGTCTTCGCTGACTTCTTCATCCTTTTTGACCCGGAGAAAACCTCCTCCGAAATGAGCATCGCTCACAAAGGCTTCTAAATACCAAATTTTAAATCATTGGTATATAAAGTTGATAAAGTTTACGCACAGAGTTACACAGAGAAAAAATTCAAGGACTAGTGTGAGATTATACCGCTAAGCAGTTCATCGTCTGAATCAGACTGTTCCCTTGGATCTTCATAGCGGTCGATGTTCAGCAATGGCTTTCCTTTGTGCGTGAGTACTTCATCATCATCTCCAAGGGAAAAGATGGATTTCTGAAGATCACATAAAGATGTACTGTTAGTACTACAATTTTCAGCCACATTCAGCAAGTTTGGTGGGATCGAATACCTTCTTATACTGCCGCGTCTTTTCTACAGCTGCTCGTCGAATCAGCTTATCTTCTTCCGGCATACTCTTGTTAGCTTCCCCGATACGTCGATCGATGACCACATTCTTCTTGTTTCTAAGTTTATACTCTTGAAGAAGTGTTGCCTGGCGCTGAAATTTTCAAATATTATTGCAGAATCTGTGATAAATCAATATATTTTCAGCATTCAGGGCACGCGGGCTCACCTTCTCAATGGCCTTGGCACGAGAAACCCCGGGCATTCCTTTCTCATGCTTTCCTAGTCGTCCAATGACATCATGTTTTCTTTTGTTGATTCTAATTTCAAATGGATTATTCGGGATGACAGGTTCCAGCGCACCAGGCTTTGTCACTGCTTTTGACGGTTGCTTCTGGAGGCGCTTAGGCTTCCCACTTGCACTCTTGCCAGGTTTTTTTCCTGAACCTGTTGCTGGGTGGGATTTTCGGAATCTTTTTGATTTTGCCATTTTTCCGTTCGTGAACTGTCTGAGAATTTGTATACTACGGTTTTTAACTCTTTTATTAAGCTATCAGCTAAAATCCCTTAACTAATGCGGCATGCGGCTCAAAAAATATGAATCGGCGAAGAACACTTTGATTAAAGGTTCACATTACTCCGACCACATCCACAAACTGCAACACAACACAATAAACACTAATGTAACTATGTAGCACACTAAACACTCTTTTATGAGCATTAAATTTAAAATCACAATAAAATATTTTGTCAATCCTTCGTGTCCTTTTGCGGTCTTGTTACTTCTTCAGAGCCCATGCTTTCGTCTACTATTTCCGAAATTAGGAATCACACGTGACGAGTATAAATAAGAGCGCCAACATCAACCGCGGATTTTAAACATGCTTAAGTGCACGCAGAATGGAAACAGACAAAAGCAAATGCACATGGAGCACGGTTGAGTTCAAGGCGAATATGAAAGAAGTTCGTGGAGTAAGCATGGCATATTTACTGAATGGCACGTATGCATTAATGCATCTAGTATCTGTAAATCTCCGAGAACCTACATGGCAGTTGAACAGTGCAGCTATTAGCTAAGGTCAATGTTGTAGCACTTTTTGAATCAAGATGACCTTCCATGATTTGAAAGAATTTTGTTGCATTCGCTGAAGGAAAATCTTTTGTACGTATACTCCCTATGCTAACGTTGTGGATGGAGGTCACTGTCAAAGTTTGTAAAGCAGAAATGTCCTTTTAAAGTGTCGTCACTTTTGTTTGCGCCATAGTCTGAAACCATGTCATTTTCGTAAAAGCAATCAAGAGCAGTAACTCAAGTCCTACCATGGACAATTTGGAGGGAACTGTATGCGATGAGAATTGCAACGTAACAGGTCCGCAAACTTGAATGATTTATTTCCTTGTTTGTGTATGCTTACCCTTTTATATTTATTCCTTTCTACTTATATTCATTGCATATACCAATCGAATACATGTAAAAAGTTTTACAATTCCAAATATTTATCTTTGCAGATGACGTGAAGGAAACTAACTGCGTCCAGCCCGACGAGAAGGATCATCATTCTCTGATAGTGATCTCCGATAGTGATCGGGTGGACGGAATACAGCCGAATTTCCTCACCGACGGTTCAAGCGGAACTACCCAAATGGAACAGGAGGTACCGTCGGATTATGTGATGGATGTGGACCCCGGGGTGGAAATCACCGCCTTTGAAACGGAATCAGTAGGAACAGAAGAAGTTAATGAAATTGTTAGGAGTGTGCCAAATGAAACAGTATCGGAAGAAAATAATTCTGCGGATACTCATAACACACCGAAATATTCCATCGCTTGTGTTGGGGAAAATAAATATCCATCAGAAAATGTGATAAGTATTGATAAAACGACAAAAACTTTGGAAGTTGGATCTGTGAAAGAAAGTGAAAGTATCGACAATGGGACCCAACCTGAGAAGCCCAGTAATATACCTCAGTACAGTAATCCTGGTGGAATTCTTGATTGGAGAGAAGAAATTGTCACGCAACAGAAATTGGGTTCTGTTGATCACTTCATACAGTACGGAGTAACCTTCTATTGTTTCACAAATAGTCAGGAGGAGGATCTCAGATCAGTACTCCGAAGTCAGCCAGGGAAGTTCCTAACATATAATTGCATTGCTGCGGTGCAATTGGCCGTCGAGGAGAAGTTTGATGAAGCATATGAAGCTCTCATATCCACCAAGAACCTGTTACAATTGTACAAGGATGAAATCGAGGAATGGTACGATTTCGAAGGATTTTTGTACTGTATTGACCTGACAATTTCATCAATTTTGGAAATTGACTATGGAGACCCTGTCAAACCAGAGTTCAAGGAATTAAACCGTACAAACTGGAATGATCTCAGCGCTAAGGCTCAAAGTGTTGTATTAGCTGCAAAGCTTTATTATACAAATCTACTCAAGGCTCCTGTTCCTAAAGTTGTCGGTCTCGCCAAAATGGTATTCAGGCTTTTACACATATAATTGTGAAAACAATATTTAGTCTTATTGTAGTTGTCGATTTTCTTAGATTTTGCGGTTGGCGGACGACATTCCTGAATGGCATTGCCTCTGCTGCCAAGTTCTCCGCCGGAAACGATTGGAAAGTAATCTCGTCATTGTCAAACCCAAAAAGACTGAAATGGATTCCTTACGGATGGCACTGGACTTAGATCCCTCGAATACAGCCGTGTGCATAACCTTGTTAGAAAACCTTTTTGATTGGATGCGAACCGATGATAGGAAACCGCAGATAGAAGTACTCGGAGTTTACCTGGAGACTGTTTATGATATTGCCAGCTTCCTTCATGGAGAGATTGTGTTTGTTTTTAAATTCCCTAAAACATAAAAAGTGTAAAATGTTTTTAAATCCTCCTGAAGGGTAGCCCAACTCTTACCGTTCCTGTCTTTTGGTTTCACAGGGATTTATTAATGATGAACCCGCCAGCTGTATTTCAAGAGGAAATTCACTTGATCGCTAGCAGTTTCTATGGTTACCGAAATTTGCCATTGGTATTACTTAATCCGGTCGACGATGATGCTCCCTTTGTGAAAGGATCAAAGTACGATGAGGTTGACGGCATCACATACGAAGTCTTGGCTCAGTCGGATTGTAGACGGCTTGCCGAAAAGTACCTCAGTTATGTCTTCAGAAAGGATCCAAAAAACGCACATGCTAACCTGATTCAAGGATACCGGTACTTGCGAATGGTCAGTGAATTTGCAACGCTAATCTATGTATTGATTGATTCAGGTGGCAACAGCAGCATTATTCTTTCAGTTTCAGCGCGAGAAGGCACTAGAAATGTTCATAAATGCTCTGCAAGTAGAACCGCTGAATGAAGCCATCATTTTGGCGTATGTAAGGGCATCCATTGGAGCAGATGAGAATGACCGAAGAATCGCCCTGGATTATATTGATAATGCATTATCCAGAAAGTTCAGGTCTCCACTCACAGTCGCCCACCTACACTTCCTCAAGGGCTGTCTCTTGTGGCTTGTGGATGATCTGAGTGGATGTGTACGTGCCTGGGTTGACGGTCTGTACTTTGATGCTGAGCTCTTTTTGAGTCAAGTAAGAATCACCACAGTTTTAATGAGTAATTAAAAACGGTGATACCTGAAAAATCAGTTTTGCAGTATCGATGAAATTTTCCGTCAAACAAGAGTAGAAATTTAAGGATTTTTGTTCGTGCAGAAACGTATTTTAGTTTTTATGAAATTGTAATTCGCATTCAGTTTTCCTTCTGGACGAAATCTCAAGTCAGGAAGTACTTATGGCCTTCTTCTCTCGTAAACTTTGCGGTGGTGGAGTCTTTGAAGGAAGCTTTGAGGTTATTTGCTACCCTGCCAGAAGCTACTGCTCCAGATCCCAGAATTCCTGGAGCATGCGCTGCCTTCTTAAAAGAGCTAGATGTAATTTTTCCTCTGTAAGTTACTCTGCTATTTGGCTTACCTGAATCCTTAATTAATGATTACATCGGACTAAAATATTTTATGCTTACAAATAGTACCACACAGAATGCTAGGGAAATCTCGAAACTTAGCAGGCGGTGGTTCTACCTGCTGGAGGGCAACGAGGGGGATCCGGATGATGACTCCGACGATGAAGAGGGCCAAATTTACGAGAAAACGTGGTGCTCAGAATCGAATCCCGTAGAAATCATCGATCTCAGATATCCACCTCGACAGAGGCTTCTGGCTAAACCCCACGAAACGAATCCAAATTTAATTGAGATTCTTCCTCAGGAAACGCCATATCAGCATGATCAAGTCAACGTTGTTAGTTCTATGAAACGTCAATCTTCTGGGAGTTTTATTCACCATTTCAGTAATTTGAAAGTTGATAATGGTACAGATAAGTTCTGTACTGTCTTTGATGCCAAAAATGAGCCTTCACTGGCGCCTATAAATGATCCTGAGGTTATCGTGATCGATGAAGAAAGTGAGGTTGAGCCTTCTCCACCGTCTATTAATGACCCTGAGGTTATCATGGTCGGTGAAGAAATAGATCTAGTAGAAATCATTACTCTCGGTGATGAGGAATCTGAAGGCAATTCAGATGCAATGGATACTTGGGATGAAAATGAAGTGGAAGTTTTGGTTGTGTCCGATGATGAAATATCGGTGCCGGTGGGGAAAGACGATCTCCGTGTTGTGGATGATTCTCGCCCAAATCTAATCAGTATTCAAGGCAAGCGTTCTTTCCCGCTGACAGTGGGATTGGAACGAGAGCCAGAAAATTCAGATGATCTTTCCAACTTTTTTCACGTTCCCGCTAATGGCGAAATTGATGAAATTAATACTGAGGTTTGGGGATTGCTAAATGATGTGATGGACCAGGTCGCAGAAACAGCAAAATCTAGATCGACATGAATTGAGTTATTTTTTTACAAGTTTTTTCACTCCTATTGTCCACATTTACAACTGCGTTAGGTGGAAACGCAACACTGATGTAATTTTTCTTGTAGTGAGTTATCGACTGCTCGAGAAGAAGTAGATTTTGTTTAGTTAGGATTCATTGTAGATTCCAGAGGCGGGCAACTTTTTGGATCATGCCCAAATATTTTGTCCAGATACTACCTGCGATGTTATACTCTCACTGTGTTCATTCCAAGAGTACCAGGCTTTCACATTGTAGTAATCTTATGAAATAAATTCGAATGGAGTGTATTTTTACCAAAATTTACACTCATGAGCATAGTTTATTCATGGTATTTCTGTGAAATTCACTGGGTCACTATTTATAACTAGCAAAGGTAAGCTTCTGTTAAACGACAATCTCTACTCGAGGAGGAGGATTCTTTAAATGGAGTTGAATTTTGCGGTACCAATCAGAAATAATTCGGGAGTTTCGTGCAAGGTCATCAAAGGCCTCGCACCCCTCGATACTGTTGAGTACACCGTAGACTGCCAGATCCGCCAAGTTTGGTCGCGTGCCCCCCATAAAATCGCCTTTGTTTCGCTTCTTGATATTTTGCATCCAATGATTACATTCGTCATAAAGTGAACTGCGCACGTCGCTCTTTAGGTTATGACGCTTCTTTAACCGTTTTCCGATCATCCACATGGCCGCAGCTCCGACATAAATGACGAGGTACCGTTCCCATTCTGAGAAGTTCTTTTCCCACTCTCCGACCTATAAGACATCCATATCAATGAGGTTGTAATCATTCGGAGTGTACAGGAACAGGAGCTGTGACTTACCCGATCAAAATTTTTGAACGAATCTATAGCTTCAGGCATTGTACGGTAGATGTTTGGGGAGAGCGTGTGCACCAGAACGGAATCCGCCCATTTACGCCACTTGCGCTCACTAAGGACTTCTTCCTTGTTCATACTGTCCACTTCTCCAATGGCATCGTACATGAGGTAATACTTGTTCAAAATTTCATTCTTCAATCCACCATCTTCATCCTGTGCAGCAGAGTATGTAGTTTTAATTACTTCATTCATTTCTAATTCTTACTGATTAGGTCACTCATATTTTAAATTATAGCTTGGATTTCTGCATCACGAATACATCCCCATGCCATTGCAAGCTTAGAAACGATGAAAAATCATCAGATTACCTTATACTTAACCATAGGGTAACATCTGACTAGACGCAGCAGATCACTTTCGGTCTTATCGGCTCCTCCTATTGACTTTTGACTGTGCAAGTACGAGTACAAAGCACTGACAATCATACTGCTGTCATTGAGTTGCAAGATTTCTCCTTGTGGCGTCTCTATTATAAGAATTGGGACCTTCCGATATTTCTGTGACCACTTCAGTTGCGTCCGCAGCACAGGATTTACTTCCACTATATCATAAGACAAGCCGAAGTAGTCAAGCATAGCCCGAACCTACAATTTGATTAGTCATGAAATCAAATCCAGGAAAATATTTTGAAATAATAAGTCAATTATTAGAAAAGACCGTCTTACTGCCTACCTTGCAACAAAATGGGCACGTCTGGTACTGGTACAGCGTAAGTTTTAATCCGGAGGTATCCATGGGAAACTTTATCTGCATTGGAGCAAAAATATTACGTGATAATCATTATAGCATGGAAAACTAAATGCCACAATTATGCGAAAAAAAGCATGAACACTTACACTTCTAGATGGTTTAAACTGTGGTACACTGCTGAGAATGAATGTGCCATCCTTACTATCGTTCAAAATCGCAACTGTATTCTGCTTCTTTTGGTATTCCTGATAAGCTATTCCTGCACCAATAACTGATCCTACTCCGAATGCA
>WJFA01004621.1:0-10409 GCA_009870155.1 Pseudobourletiella spinata
GGCAAGATTGCCGAGCTCAGAGCTAATTGGGGGACGAGCGGGTGGTACCAGTGGACGCATCTCGTTGAGTTGGTCAGTATAGTATGGGTTTGGTTAATTGTTATATTGAAAGTTTGGAAAGAAGGAGGAAAAGGTGCGAAATTTGTTTCTCCCCGGTGGAACTCGGTGGTGTTTTTATGGTCATTCTGTTGCCTTTAATGACATATGTCATGCAAATGCCACGTGAACAACTTATACAGTATACCGGCCGGCGCCGGCAGGCTTCCTGCAATAGCAGAAATCAGTTCTGTAAATCCTCCAAGTGCTTTACTAATTTGAGAAATTTCGGTAACCCGGATACCAAGTTTTGAGGTCGGAACTTAAAATTCATCATTGCTTACCTGTGTGGCCATAGGTAATGGGTGAGGATTTGTACGTGTTTGTGTACGGAACCCTGAAACGGGACGAGCCAAACTACCACTGGCTCACAAATAAGGACAACGGAAATGCAACATTCGTAGCTGAGGGGAAAACTAAAGTCCTCTACCCGTTAGTCATTGCCACAGTCTACAACATTCCGTTTCTTCTGGACAAACCCGGCGTCGGACATGTAAAATACCGATTCTCCCTGCACGAACCATTGAATATATCCATGTATTTCCTAGTAATGATGATTTTGTGTGCTTGCAGAATGTGTTAGGCGAAGTTTACAAGATAGATGAAAAGATGCTGTCGAAGTTAGACATTCTTGAAGAGTACCCCCAATGGTACACCCGCCGAGTGGAGGAAATCTGTGTACCTGATACTGTGAGCCCTGAAGGTGTACTTCGGGCCTGGGCTTATCTTCTCCCGTCATTCCTACCAGAATTGCTCGAAAAGCCATTTTTAGAGTCATACTCCTCTAGAGGTCAGCATGGTCTGAAGTACCTGGAAAGGTATAAACGTGATCCCAACATAGACATTAAGAAGGAGGTGATGAAATCTAGTAAACAAACTTAATTAAGTTGTGTATCTTTCGCAGTTGCGACTGTTCCCAATGTGTTAATAAAGAGTCTGCAATGGCCGATTCCGTACTAGAGCCTTCGTCGTAGATCTTAGCGACAGTATGTAGAGGTCCCATTCCTTAACACATGCCGTCACTGACCTGGGCAGTTCTGAATCATCGCATCTAACCCAGATGAGACTTTAAATTTCTATCAATGAAGGATACCAAATCATTAAGATGGTAACTCTGCTATCCGGTCGGGTAATTCACTGGGTTTATGAAGTTGGACATTATGCTTCCTCATTCAATTTGCCGGCGTTGTCTCTACCCGAGTCAAGGACGATGGATGTGGTCTCGATGTCTTCACAGTGTTCAAAGTAGCATAAGAATTAAAACTATAAATTATCTCATTTTACCCTGTCCTTGACTTAGATGGTCAAGGTCATTTAACAACTGAGTTGAAATTATGAATAATATGCCCTGTAGTTTCTGTTTAGTGCATCAACTGAATTCATCATTTAAGTTTCAACAAAGTGCACAACAAGTTATGGCTCCATGCTCCAGTATTGTGTAAAATGCTCCGACACCTTCGGTAACTTGAGTGTATAATCATTTCCCGGAATTTTTCATTAAAGGCTTTTATTACCACAAAATTTCGGTTCCATTAATTTGGGCCTGTCATTGGAAGGTCATGACTTTACAAACTATTCCTAAGTTCCTGACCCCTCACACCCTCACGTAAGTTGGTGCTGTGATCATTACCAGAGGATTCCGTCAAAGTATATATGTTTTGCTCTGTTGCTACCGTGAAATTTCATATCCGGCACTTTGACTCTGAAATTGGCAGACCTTGACATCTTAAGAAATTTTACTGCCAGCTAGTTTCAGCGCCAATATTTCTTGTGAGATCTTCCGAGTGACTGATTCGTCAAGTACTGCATTACTTAAACTCTGCCAGCGTTGTATGATTGCCCATCTCCTTCACATGGCACACAAATCACTAGGTAATGTACTACTGGAGTTTGTATGCGCCATCTTTCTTTTTCCAGTTTTTTCGTAGGACTTCATTATTTGCAGCCTTGCCGCCTCACGAGAGAGAAATTATTTGTAACATGTGGCCACGATGGATCTAAACCAAGGTTTATGGACGGAATACGAATCTGGAAATGCGTTTCCTCATAAGATGAAATGCATCAATTCTTGGTTTTCATTTATAAAATAAACAGTTCTCCCATTACAGCTCCCATTCACGTTTACTGCCAATCGAGAACAACCTCACCTCACTGAAAAATGGTCATCATCACACATCCCCAGAGAGAACGCATAAAGCAAGATTAGACACCTTTGCTCTCACATAAGTGAACGGAAGCAGAAGCATATAGTATCTAGTACTGCTGACTATTGTGTCTTTGTTTTGGAAATAGTAAACCGTTTCGCATCTGAATAGGGTCACTTTTGTCTTGCTTCAAACCATGAGTGAATAGCTTCTGCACACTCATCTTTCGCCCCGCTGAGCATGCGCGTAAGTTCCAACTGTCGGCCCAATAATGTAAGGATCTGCTGTCGACGATGGCATCTGTATCACCCGTAACTGCTGAGATACATATGGATGTGGGGGAACCGGCGGGGCTGCAAAGTAGTACGGAGCGCCCTGCATATTTAACCTCCACTGGTACTGGACAGGGGGTTGAATTGGGTACCTCTGACGAGGCTGGGGACTACCTTGAGAATATAATGGTGGTGGTTGAGGATGAGAATACGAAATGATTTGTTGACCTGGGTTGGTATGGCGAAGGAACTCAGGAGGGCGAGCTGGTGGGGGTTCTACGAAATGGGAAGGGTATGGTTGATTCTGAGCGTTTTGGACATTCGTAACCTTCTGATTTGTTGATAAAATGTTCGGAGTGGAATGAAACGGGTCTGAGAGACTTGTTGGGTTTGCCATGCGTTGGATTGATGCATCTAAATATTGCTTCTGTGGAGGTGGAATTCCAAGACCTGTGTGATTTACTGGAGTTAGCTGATGATGAGGGATTTGGAAGTTGGCGGGAGCTCCTGGAATGGAAAACATTGCTGGGTGCATCTGAGCAGATGCATATGGGAATGACATGTTGTTGGGTTGTGGAAGTGTCATGGGGGTCGGCTGGAATGGAAGTGGCGGTGGTATGAAGTATTGAGGAGGCACTGAAATTGGGTAGAAGTAAGGATCGGTTTGACTCTGTGTATCACTGTGCTCTCCTTTGTTGCTTCCACTTGCGAATTTGAGGCTTTTTTGTTCTTTAGCCGGAGGTGAGGGAAATGGCTCATCCACTTCTGTCGAGGGTGGTGACTTTGCAAACGACTTATACTTCGATCTCCCCACCGATGAGCTTTGTGTACTGGACTGCGGAAGGCTTGGAAAGACGAGATCTGGAGGGGGATGTTGAATTGTGGCTGGAGGTGAAGATTGTGGAGGTAGAATGATTGGAGTTGGAGGGACAGCACGAGCAACTTGAGGGCTTGGTTTTCTGGGAGCGGGAACAGCTGTATGGGAAGTACGTCGTGTCCTTTGACCACTGGTCTTGGGCTTCGGTGCCGGTAGTGATATCTGCGCTGGTGGTGAATTCGGAGTGGGTAACTTCTTTACTTCAGGTTCCACGGATAGATTTGAGGGTTTTGAGGGCTCTGATTCAGTAGTTTCCTTTGTCTGCAGATCTTCCCAATGAACCGAGACACCTGGCGGCGGTCCCAGGACACTTACTTCTGGGATATCGTAGCGGGATTTGGATTCAGAATCTAGTATGCATAATTCGCTAGTTATTTCCTGTTATTTATTTGTTTGTGTCCAACCATTTATAAGGGTTCAAATTCAATGGATTAGCACAATTGCTCATAGTATAGCTTGAATCCTTTCGATTTTATTCCAAAAATGGAGGCCTTTTGTAAGTGCTTTGGCAGCTTGCTAGCAATTGCAGTACACGCCATGATTTCCCATTTGCTCATACAGCGGCCTATTGGTAATATGTTATAAGTCTATTTACCAGAATTAAGGAGGGATGCAGGCCTTTGGAATTTTGAGCGGGATTTTTGTGAGTCCATTTCGTTGTTACTAAAGTGAGCGATTTCGTTTCACTTGCGTGCAGTCTCGTAGTTAATTATTTTACGAAGGGGTGGGACATTCTAATGCCCATGTTACACAAGCACCAAATAATCCAAATTTCGGATGCATAAAAATTATTAAATGTTTTTAGAGCTTCTTCTTTTTTCACCCTGCGACCATCACTTCCAGCGTTGCACCGTCCGTCCATTGTAATTGTAGAAACAACCGCCAAAGTATATTCTTGACCAACTGCTGCAGCTTCATCCGGTTTCGGGGTGTGCTTGGAGGGAGCCTCCCGACAGCCTAATTTTCAGGTGATGGTAGTGGCACCATACCGTCAACTGCCAACTGCCTCCAGCAGCAGCAGCACAGTTAGCATTTGGTATTAGCTCTATTTTTCAGCTGTATCGCTCCGTTATTCTACCGCTATTTTTGTCAACATAAGGCGCAATGCGCCTGCATTTACAAGCAGTCTACAGGTTCGGCGCATGCCGTGCAGTAACAAATGCAATATGCAATGACTGTTTGGACGAGGACGAGATATGCAGTATGTTGACGACGCGACGCAACATTTAATCATCTAATCAACATGAAATCGTATTTTGCGGATCAATTATTGATTTCCTGAATCCTGACCGCTGCTAAAGTTGCCATGGCAAGCGAATCGAATCGTAACAAAGGAACACAATGACGACAAGACTGTTACTTTTTACTACACAAACACAAACCCTCACTGCTATTGTTTTCACTCACAAATGCAGGAATTTCTCTTGCATTTCTAATTAATTGAATTATTTAGAAACTAGAAATTACGGATTCCGGATTCCGGATTTCCGTTCCGGGCCCGGTGAGAGCGCTTGCTCTACTTTATAAGTGAGAGGTTTGAGGTTTTTGTGTTCTGTAGCAACCATCGGTCAACTGAGGTGCTGTTTTGTTGTCGTATAAAGATAAACTAGAGAGTCTCAACTTAATATTGAGACCGAATACGCTTCATAAAGATTTTCTTTGCAGCAAGCACCAACCTGGCCATGGGTAGAATCTGGGGCCGGCGAGAAGTACAGATACAGACTTGTCTATGTCAAACAAAACTGAAAAATGTGTTGATCTTTTTCCTTCTGGTATCTTCTGGAACTTGGATACTCCGTGTTGGAATCAAGAAGCTATTTTACTGTCTTAAGTCCATTCAGAACATTGATGCTAAAAGTATGGAATATGACTACGATCGTTACCCGGACAATCCTGACGATTTTCTACCGTACGACGATATTTCCGGGGATGGAGAGAATAATTTCTCCAGTAATGTAGCTTTCTTTCGTATATTTCAGTCACTCTAATCCCTCTCGGAGCGCTGTCACATGTCTTAATTAATGTTACATGAAATTATGATTCCCAGAGGAGTTCCACGAGGTTCAAAGCATGATAAATGCATATCATAAGTCTCGTATGGACCGCAAAAATCGCACAACGGCGCTGCTCATGGTCAACGAGACTTGCAAAGTACCGCGGCTGTCAACAGGCGGACCAATCGCACGAAAACTTGACCATGAACAGTTTCTTACCAGAAATGGAGGTGAACTGCCCAATTGTGTGGAGAACTTTGAGATAAGAAGGTTCGAAATCAGCCCCGATTCTGATTTGATTCAAATTGACCCGGAGAGCAAATTTTGGCAGGATTTGATGTGTTACTACCGCGTCATAAGTCGTGATGAACGAGAGCCGGACTTTTTCATCGAGTTAGTTGATTGTTAAAGATTAATTTCACGACGAATTGGCCGCATTGCTCTTTCTGAAGTTGTGAATTGTACAAAATGATAAAGGAATTGATGATTTGCAGAACAAGTAAAACAGTATTCAGGATTTCTGCACCAATAATGAAGTTACCACCAGAGCATGAGTTTATTGAGGTGGAATGTCTGTCGGGAAAAGTGGTATACGAAGATGAACTGCTTCAAGTTCCACTAAAACCGGCGGTAGAAGCAAACTTGAAGAAACTTCCTCTAAACCAACAACCTGTCGAAGCCCGAAATCACTACTCTGTACTTATTCTCGGAATGACGTCCGTTTCGCATCAAAGTTTTATCCGTCACATGCCTAGGAGCCATAATTTTTTAACGAAAAAGATGGATGGAATAGCTATCCAGGGTTTCCAGTCTCTCGGACCGAACGTGCGAGACAATGTTTTCCCGCTTTTGACAGGAAAACGGCCTGAAGAACTGAATAGTTCTTGCTTAAGCAATAGAAACTATCTAGACGATTGCCCTTTTATTTGGAAAGAGTTTGCAAATATGGGGTACCGAACAAGTTACGCCGAAGACGCAATCCCATGGTCCACATTTAATGGCTACGGAATGAATGGATTTTCAAGGCAGCCTTTCGACTATGACTTCCGAACTTTTACTCACGCCATCAAGGAAGGGAACAAAATTGGCCATCAAATCCGTAGCAATCTAACCCTGGAATGCCACGGATCTCGACTAATGTTTGAGACATTACTGGAGAATTTGATGAAGACAGCTTACAGTCTCAAGGGAAAACCGTACTGGCACATGACATGGTCAAACCTCCTCACCGCGACCGTCAATGAGTATGCCAAGTTTGGAGATCGAGCCCTGGCCAGCACACTGAGGAAACTAAAACGACAGAAGTTGCTAGATGATACTATTTTCTTCATCCTCAGTGATCATGGGATGAAGTTTGGGCCACTGCGCGCGACGACGGAGCAAGGATTTCTGGAGGAGAGGTTGCCACTGTTGTACGTTGTGCTACCAGAGACCTTTGTGCACAAGTTCCCAAAGGCAGTGAGGAACCTAAGGGAAAATGCAAGGAAATTGGTCACAGCCTTCGATGTCCACGCCACTCTGAAACACTTGATCTCAATTCCAGTCCCACAAGTTATTACGGGTAGGTCCACTGCTCCATCTGCATCCTTGGTGGACGAGACTGTGGTAGAGCTGAAAATTTCACCCACCCGGCATTCGTATCCTTCCGCCGACTACGAGTTCATCAAGTGGGGAACACCAAAGACCAGCTCTGCTGTCAGTCTGTTTTCCCGCATCCCAACTGGAAGATCGTGCGCAACCGTCGGAGTGGACGAATTTTATTGTACCTGTTTGGATCGCACATCGATTGACCCAATGAGCTCAGAAGTCATCAATGCAGCTTACTTTGTTGTAAACTCAATGAACAAGAAGATAGGACCGCACCAACAGTGCGCCACTCTCGCATTGCTAAAAATCATGTCAGCAGCTTCGATCCATCCCAAAGATACTTCGCTACTAGGGAAAGTGTCGAGAAAGCTAGGGAATCGTCAAAGCCTCCGGAGTTTACCGGTGAAAACATTAGAAATTCAGATAGAAACTCAGCCTGGAGGAGGTCAGTGGTTCGCTTCGGTAAGAATTCACAGGAAAACAAAGTCAAAGACTTTGGGGCAACTGAGTCGTATCAACTCAATCCCTGCAGATTCCAGATGTTCAAAGGAACGAAGTGTTTACGAACTTTGCGAGTGTCAGTCGTTGACCTTGTATGCTAAAAGTTTCCGCCGCAAGCAGCACCCGCTTGTGAGTTTGATGAGGAAGTAATGGTTCTCGTGAACCCTTATTACCCAACATGTGTTTTTGTTAAAATTTTAATTTAATTAAGAATCCTTGTTATTTCTTCATAAAGTTCTTGATTTCAATGGGATGGATTCTAGTGCTAGTCTAGTAGTTCTACCATGGATTCGAAGGTAACTAAAGTGCAATGATATTTGCGGTAGACAATATCAGTTGAGCGATGACCAATAGCTATCTGAACATTAGTGCTATAAGTAACTAAAATAATCCTACTCCTAGGTAAAAATAACGTCAGTTCGTCTTTGTCATAATTGTGTTTAATGAACAATCCACCTCTGTTGTTTGATAAAAATCGTAATTCATTAGGCGAACCCATCACCTTTGGATGTAATCCAAAGTATTATTTCAACTCAACATTAATTAATAAAAATGGTGGTTGATTCTCATTTCCACAGCCATTCCAATGGACAATGCAGTGTAACAAGTATAATAGCTCATTTTTGTTTCACTTCTGATGAGATGAGACGCGTACAGGCTGGATCTTGTGGTGCTTCCAGTGACAGGTTTGCTGACAATTGTGTTTCAAACACAGTTGGCTTGAAACTAATCCACCTGTCGTGCTATAACTTATAAGAGATGTCTGCTGGTTGATCTAAACAAACTTAATTCATGTGCTAATTTGAATTACGAGTTGCTGCCAGAACTTTGACTCGCAGTAAGCTACACATGGAAAGCGGGGTAATGAATTATAACAAGTATGAAATAAGAATGATGTGTGCACTACATTGCGATGCATGTACACTTAATGGACTAGATCCTTAAAGGCATGCGTTAGAGGGAAATAGTTTATAATGCGAGAGAAGCTAGGCGTTTGGTTCATTTCTTTCGTTCTTCACTACAATTTTTCTTAGGCCAGGATAGCGAAGTTTTAATATAACTTCAGAAAGTCGATTGATTTTATGCTAGAAGTCTTTTACTTGATAAATAATCCGATCAGGAAACCTCGCTGGCAAAAATCTTATGCTAAGTAATCATAAGAAAACTTGCACTTGCTGAATGCAACAAATTTTATTGCCTCAATGTATTTTTGTTCATGAATCATGATGAATGGTGCAGATCGTAAATCATACCTAATTTGCCAAGGCTGTCTTAAATTAAGGCAGCCTCTTCATTTTAGTCTTAAATTAAATTTTCGTATCGTAATTTTTCCGGTGCGGTGGCTCCACCTAAAGATAAGACTTCACAGGAAAAAAGTCAGCACTCCTCCATACTTCGGGGGCAGCTGATTTACAGGAATTTGCAGCAGCAGCTTGGGCATCCATTCCGACGGATTCGTCCCGTGCCATAAACTTTTTAAATGTTTAAATTGTAATTGTGGATTTTGCGTTTTGCCGCCGTTAAAAAACGCGATAGCTTTTTCCGTAGATTGCGAATTGCAAGCAAGTTTTGTTGGAGCGATGATTTGGTGGGGGAGGAGTAAAAGAAACGTTGGACAAAGGCTGGTCGAGATTCAACTAGTTTGTCAAATTTTGAGAAGCTAAAAGCCCATCGTAAGAATTAAGTTACACCTGAACATAGAAAGTAGCTTTCATAGTCCGCTGATGAATTTCAAAAGACGCTTTCTTGAATCTTATGCACAGGAAGGATCAAGTGATCATAAAATTGTTTAGTTAGTATGGCGCACCTTGGATTTTCCGACTCACGCTTCAGTTGTGGCAAACTGGAGCTGTGATTATGAGTGTTCAGTTCTGCATAAATTGGCACTAATATATCTGTGGTTGGTAGTGGTAGACCATACAAGCAAGGTGCGAATTTGTAAAATTGCAAATTCTTATGGGTATATACATTTGACATTCAGCTTTCAGAGCAACTGCTTTTAAACAAATCTGTCTGTATTGAACTTCTTCAGGTTCTTATTTTGAGAACCCAAAGAATTTAATACTATTTTAACTTTGGTCACTCAGTTGGGCTTGAATCAGTGTGGAGGACGCTACTGTTATCCATCCTTTCGAAGAACCAACCAGAAAAAGAATTTTGGACAAAAGTTAACGTAAGTAATACGTCGACATAATAGGGAGTGAGCGCAGACCCTCTGTAGCGTTATTTTTCGACGTAGCGTAAGGGGTCTCAATGTTAAATAAACGACGGGACCTTACGCTACGTCCAAAAAGTGACGCCACAGGGTCGGCGCGGCGCTAACTCCCCAATACATTTCACTCGACTTACGGCATTACAGTCCGTACTGAATGATGAATACTCAATAACAAACTGCCCCTCTTGTTGTTTGCCAATTTTACCCATTTTAAGCTTTACTCGTTAAGAAAAGGGTTCGATACCCATTAACCCTTACTTTTACCCACTACTTTTAGACATGTTGACACATCTTAATAATAAAATCGATGTCACACTCTTGGTTGACCGAGGTAATCTCCGGAACCACTAGGCGCACCATCATGAGCAATACGTCATTCGAAAGCCAGTTATTTGGAGACCGGGGACGTCACATTTTTACCCCAATCAAACCTTGACCTCGGGTCAAAAACGTAGGTCAAAGTTCAACTATAGGGTGCATTTTCAAACTGAGCGTCAGAGTCCAAAACAAATTGCACCATCACATTTTCCATTCAATTTTACCCTACAGCACCAATTTTCAAAACTCTAACATTTGACCTAGGGTCAGAGACCCAAGTCAAAATCTGCATTTGGGTTCAATTGTGAGTGATTTGCACGTAAAAAGTAATGACACTATCACATTACCCGTGTATTTTTTCCAACTTTGGCTTGCCTGTCTTTAACCTAGAGCCATAGGTCATTG
>WJFA01004622.1:0-10408 GCA_009870155.1 Pseudobourletiella spinata
CGTCAACATCGTTCCCATTACCCATTAACCATTAGTAATGGGTAATGGTTAATGGATGGTTACCCATTACCCCGTCTCTGTCCCGAATCCAGAATATAAAGTTGGGAACACATTGGTATTACTCCTTCCTCGGCTTCCACATCTGACAGGTATAACAACAGGTGTGAGGTTTCAATTTAGAATAACGGTATTCTCATGAATTCAGGACACCACGTTATTCTAAATTGAAACCTCACATTTTGATTACGCTGGTAAGTTTGCATCAGCTTTGGTCGTGGACATGATTTGTAGGTATGAACTTCCCCCGCCGTTCAGGCTGCGCTTACATGCATTACATTTTTGCAGAAGCATAAGGCAGTAACTCGGACGTTTCACTATGATTATTCACCAGCAACACTAATGCATGTCACGAAAATGTTGGAACGCTAACCTGGTTGAGTTCCACCTTGGGTGAGGTCAAACAACGATGGGTTCCACCTTGGGTGAGATCGAACCTGGTTAAGTTCCACCTTGGTTAAGGTCAAACTTGGTTGATCTGTATCATGGTTCAGATGTGGCCTGGTTGAGTAGACCCTTGGTTCAGGTCAAACTTGGTTCAGCTGTAACCGGGTTGAGTTCTGCGTTGGTGAGTTAAGGTGGTTGAGTTTCGCGTGGGTGTATTGTCCTAAACCCCTCTGGCATTCCCCATGTAACATTGCTATTAATTGAGCAATGCAGCAGAGCAGCGTAGGGACTTCAAAATAGCGTTGATTCAGTATCCATTTTATTCAGCTGTTGACGTGCTCAAAAATGGTTCTCCATCCGCAACAGTTTTACGTGATTTGAATTTAAATTTCGTTATGGTGATTTATTTTCGTCTTTGGATTGCGACGCGATTATTGTGGAAAAAACTAAACACGAGTCACTCCAAAATTTGTGGCAAAAGGAGGCAGGTGTAGAGAGCGGCACTTAAGAATACAATTAGAGGGAAGTTTGGGAATGGCGAGCGGGATTGAATTTAAGCAGGATTATGTAACTAAAGGTAACCCTATTAGATGTCCTGCCATCAACGTAATCACAAGCTGTTTTTGACGTCAAAGAATTCGGCGGCTCGGCTAAGATTACGACAGCATTGATACGAAACAGCTCAGTTCTGTAACTGCGGAACAAATGTCTGCATGCATATTCATGGGCTGGTTCGAGCGCTGTAAAAGCGCAGTCTTCAGCGGGATGAGGGCAGGCATAGGATCTAAAAGATTTCCAATGATTCATGAACAGAACAGTAATGGTGATGAGTGGTGAGTTCCATGATTGCTATACTTTTACATAATGTTATTATTACTAATGAGTTATTATTACGCAATGACCGCCGTAATCCCAGTTCAATTTTGTGCAGTATAATAATTATCATTGTACTAGCTGGTTTGCCCACACATTGCGGAGGCTGCTTGGTATTAACTTTGACTTGGGCGGAGGGCGTCCCCTTTGAAGTGACTGACTGGAGTAGTCAGGACCAGGATCCGGAATAATTATTAAGATGGTCAAGAAAAAGAAACAGAAGCCGCAAGATCATCAGATAAGTACTATTAAAAAAAGGTTAACCTCGAAACGTTGAGTTCATAAGGGTAGAAAAGGAACCTGCGCGAACAAATTAAGCTTCACTTTGTAAAGAGGGGGATGATTTGAAATTGATACGAAAGGTTGTTATTGCTAAAGTGTAAGAATTTTGAACTTCATAGGTGGAAGGTGGCAATAATTCTATTCAAGTGATCTAGGAAGGACAAAATTCGTAAAAGGTGACATTGTTTTTCTTTCATTTGGAGCACGTGACAAAGGTGAATTCAACCGCAGCGAGAGAGAAATGCGACCAACAATAATCTCAAAAAATCAGGATCAATGTCGATGCTAAATGTGATCCCACGCCTACAGGATTAATATAGCATTATATAAAACGCCAAGGTCTTTTGATTATGATTTCCAAATTATATTTATGATGAATCATGATAGCCTTAAGTCCTCGAAATGTTTTGTGCGTATAATAGCAGGGGTGTGCCTCGCGAGCCAATCCCAAAGCCCATCCATCCCGCCTTTATGTAAGATTGATAATAATAAAAATAATGACTCGTTATCCAACCTCATATTCATCAGGTCAGAGTTGCAATTGTGCCGTTGGTAAATGCATAGTCAACGGCCCCTTATAATAGGCTACAGGCTAATTTTAGGAATCGGAATGTATGTGCGCGGTGTGCCCAATTTTGTCCCTTTGCTTCCATAGATGAGGAGTTGGGCCGGGACGGGTCCTATCACTTTCATGAATTTTGAATATGGTATATATTATTCCCTTCATCCAAGTGAGTTGTGCCATACCAGATGATTACCGTGATTATCGTAGCTATTTAAAGAGTTGCAGTAAAAATCTCGTAGATGAAAATCCCGACGGAGCAAAATAGAATGACGGCAACAATGAGGTTGTGGGGGGACCCTTAAGACCTCTGCTAATAGTCGGCCGTCGGCCCACACAATGAGGTTGCGGGCGGCTGCGATCTGAATGTCCTAGTTATGCCAAAATAAATCAGTTTAAATCTAACAAAATTCATGTTCAGCCATCTTGAATACATTGATAGAGTTTCTGCCCGGTGCTCGCGACACTAACCAGCATCACAGTGGCACCGCGACGGTTGTGATGATGCCTCACATCACCACTCATGGCGGACTACCCTCTGTTCATCAATAGAGCATCATGCGATGGCGATATGAGCAGCATCGCCGTCGCCCCACATTAAGCGCATGGGATCTTTATGCGCCTCGGTGCCTCGCATCAATTTAGTAAGACAATAATCAGCACAATATCATGTAACATTGCGTAAACTTGATAAGAGCTAAAAACCGCGTTTCCACATTACCAGCCTCACTGCAAAGTACCAAAAAACAGTGCTTCAGTATCATAGCGTACATCAACGATTCTAAGCAAGATAGATGATTCCTCTACCAGCCAACAACGTTTACTGCGCCACTTGTTCTCCTATACCTGGTGAAAATTGGAGCTTCGGGTTATGTTCAACAGCGCAGAGGTCACGACCTGTCCCAATGGCAGATAGGCTAACAGATAGATGGATTAGCATAAACATGACACTCAGGTTTTATTGAACAGCATTCACCTTCATCTCTTGCTTTTGGGAGGGTTAAACTACATGGCATTACACCAGCATCCGTCCCAGTAGTGGGAATGATCCATCCACACGTTGACAACGTGGTCTCATGTTCCTGCACATGGTACGATGCCACAGTACGCGTGCTACGAGCGGCAGGTGGTGATCATGCAAAAATCCGTGATAATATATTGGCAATATGTGTACCCACCCAGTGATAGGTGCAAGGGCAAGCTCGCCCAGCTTCCCATATGTATTCTGGGCCTGGAGGAGACAAGCGGAAGGGGCTGAAAATGTATATCGGAAGCGATATGCAGGGATGTCTGAAGTAGCCTCTCATGATCACGTGCTGAGAGACATTCGCACCTGGAATGTGCACTTGGGTGAAAAATGCTGTGAAAAACTCTCGCAAGCTCGGCAACAGTTTGAAACGTGTTTCCTATATTGTTTCTCTCACCGCAAACAAATGTGTTTCGCTGGAGTGAAAATAACCTTGATAAACGGATGCAGTGCAGTCGGAAAAATGTGCTAGTTGTCGTGAAAATTGAGCGGCAGGGTGACTTGGCTCGACCAAGAGCGCTTTTTCGCCTTCGGGTTCCAACTTTGTGAGCGTGCGTGTGTGTGTGTGTGTAAGTGCTTCTCATCCCAATTCCCGGTCTCTGGACGGTCTTTTTGCGACGTTTACAGAAGGGGCACGTGTGACTAATTCAATTAACAAAATTAAATTACAAGGGACGGAAGTGTATAGGAGCAGAAACGGCATTATGACTCTCCGTGCTGCACAGACTGCAACTTCCCTGGTAGTAGCTTGCTCCTTCCATGTCCACTTTGTTCCGTGGTAATGCAATAATGTCCGCGCGGAGGCCCGTTGAGTGGGAACACTACACTGTCATCCGCCTTAATTGTTTTCTTTTCACCTTGAAACCTTGCGTTTACACCTCTTTCTAACTTCGTCATAGTAAATGCGTGGGGAAGTTGTTTTATTTTCCCTCCGTATGAGATGTGTACCAGATATGCATCCCACTCGACACTAATTTTCAACTTTTTTGACTTTGCAATCCAACTTTTTGACAACCCTTTGAACTGGATTCTGCTCATCCTATATAGATGTACGAAATTGCACACATTGCAAATATTGATGTCTTCAAGGGGATAGTGGTTTAACTGACCAAGACCGCACGAATAGTAAACATGATGATCACCACTGCACAGTGCGAGTGAATTCGAAAGAAAAGCTAAAGACTCAAACCGCGGCTGCTGCTCTCTCGCAAACTGTCATTATCACTATCCTCCTCCTCGTTGAGATAAGTCATTGTTTAACATATGCAACGCACTGTATGGCTTTGGCCGGCACAGAAGTGCAGCAAATGAGGAGGATGCCAATGAAATTGCACTCACTCATACTCACAGCTCACATAGCTTGCTTCTCAACCCCTACCCATGATTGCTCGCTGTTACAATTTTACATGAAATAGTGGGACAAACGGTTATATAGGATGAGGGACGAGATGAGAGAGGCTGTAGCACGGAGTTCCATGATGACAAGGGAGGCCAATGTATGACTTTTAAGTGGTGTGGTCGTAGTCGAACTGACCCCAAAAAGTTAGGTCAGCAGCAAAATAACAGTTGAATGTTTTATTTGCAGCCCTCATTTAAGCGGCCGAGTTCATGGGACACCATGACGAATAAGTGAGTCTGACTGAGAGAAGACATGGGGGGAGGAGACGGGCGCAAGAGTAAAGTTTCCACACTCGTTAAATTCACACTCACAATCACAGTTCCTTCGGCTTCATTACCCATTCCCATACAGTTGGCTGAATAAATATGCTCATAATCCTGCTTGCTGAGTACAAGCGTCGAGGAAGTGGGATATGATGGGAAGACTCTCATCAGTCTCATCAGTTGATTGTCCGGGGAAGGGAAATGTGCCGCAAAGGGAGGACATTACTGCAGAGGTCCGAATTATTCGATTTGATATCTACAGATGAATAATCCTCCACATAACTGGCAATAATAATAATTACTACTACATGCTTCAGATTGATGGGATGGCAACGCTCTCTGAAGCCGCATGCATACATATGACCGATTGCCAAGACAACAACTGAAGGTTATGGGGGCGACCATGTGCATATGTATACACAGGCATTATGTCACTCAAGTGACGAGCCCTGCCCATAAGATAGCAGGTAGCAGTCGTAGCAGTTACCTCGTTAGCCGGATGCAGAGGCTCTTTTATACGCTACCGCGTTAGAGCCTATTATTATTAGCATAGTTGCACTAACCCAGCGAATGCTATTGCTATTCCTTCAGTGGATGGAAACCTTTCTCAATGAAATCAATTTTCATAAATTCTCCTCCGTGCCGTATTGACATTACTTCCGTGACAAGCCATATATCATCCCGCCCGCATCCCATCACCACCGTGTCAGTTCCACTAGTATTACAGTATGACAAGCTTCGTGAACTTGGATTGCTCTGCCCTGATTTGACGTTGCTCATTTTTACGGGTGATGATGGGAAGGTGACCTTATAGAATTCGAAGGAATCACCTCACCTCATCAAAGGCATCATACTGAGAATATGGAGGATATCTTGTCATTGGGGTCTCCGTCAAGACTTGAGAGAATGAGGAGTATGATGATGTGTATACCTGATGACTCATGCGTGTGACTCCGGACAAAATTGTGAGTGAGAGCGACTTCTTTGAGGACTCTAATCCCTTTGCCTTGCCCTTGCCAATGAAGTGAATCATACATAGATTATTTATATCATCACCAATCATGAGCCGGTAGCTATATAAACATCCTAAAATTAACTGACGCACACATACACCTAGCATACCCTGGGCTATTCCGGACATGCCAAATGGAATCATTCAAATCATTCACAGTATCTTCGGGGTTTCCAGGGCAGTCATGAAAATAAAAAGTGACCGCCTCTCTCATTTGTGTGAGGAAATGTCCCTCAATGAATAGGATTATGAGGTCGCGGTGAATTGTGTGGTAAACATATGCATTCGTCGGCATGTTTTTCAAATTGTAAACAAGAATGTAGTGATGATAACTGTAACTACTGACTGTGAGGCTTTTGTGGGAACAGAGGTTTACAACTAATAATGACGCATCAAGAATGTTGACAAGGAAGCATGGGGGAGAAAAATTCTACAAGACGTTTAAAATGTTATGCGGACTTGAATGCGCAATAATTGGTATTATTTGGAGGGGCTTCTCGCGGCGGCTGGTTTTAATTCAAGAAAAAATAGCTGACTGACGACCAAGTTTCGTTAAGGCAAAAATATTTTTTTTGTAAAACGTACAAACTTGTTGGTTGACCATAACTCGATCCGTCATTCACATTTCTGGTCATTCGGCATCGGTAAACACCCTCGGCCATCATAATATATATAGACTTATGCGTCGTATAATCAGAAGATGATCCATGTTACAATTTATTTTACTTCTTATATGCATCGAGCCACTACGCCGCTATCTTCCACTCTTCCAACTTGCCGGAAATTCTCTCTCTCTCTCTCTCTAGTGACTATCATTGAACAACTCTTTGAGCTGCAGCTATCTCAAGACTAGGAACATGTCAATAGTTTTCGCGTATACAGGATTTAGCAAGAAGGGCATTCATCGGCCTGACTAAGAGTGGGGAGTTCCGGAACGTAGAACTATACTATGCATGTGCTTTACAAAAAAAACACCGGCTTCTTTGACTCACTATAATAATTGGAATATGATAAAACTAAAGCGAGACAGCGACCTGTTTGGCAACAACAACTTGCTTTTACAGAGCCATAAATTCGGGAAACTTTCCCAAAATTCCAGTAGAGCACACAAATAAAATTCCTTAATATGGCGAACAAATTGGCTCAACTCACTTTGGTCGTCAACTCATTCATTATCGACACTTTCCGCCTTGCTCCATGTGCATCATGGAATGTTAGAATGCTCACATATACATGTACATAAATAAAAAAAGTATACATCTATACATTATACGTACATGTATAATTATCCTAAATTATGTGATGACATCCATATGGCTCGGAACAGTCGGCGGCACAAATTGGACAGCCTTGGAAAAAAGCTTATATATATTTCTTTGCGCACATTTCACTACCACACTCCTCCGACCTGATAATAATAATGTAACCCTCACAGCAGCTCTTTCCCCTGGGATTTACTGTGTGTATATATACCTGGTGAAAGAAGAGGATTCCCAGTCCAACCTAATTAGATGGTCGGGGGTGCATGTTGGACGGGGATCCAATTAGACGGCCATTTAATTTAGTACATAAATTTCTAAAAGAGTATACGTTTTTGGAACGAATGAAATTATCCCTCCACATGCGGGCTCCACTCTCAACCATACACCATCTGTCACAATGAGATTCAGTACTTTATTTTTTTCCGTCTAATAAGAATAATCATAATAATTCTAATATCTACGGACAAGAAGAAACTCCGAGTCTTAAGTGGCTATGCTATGTAGGAAGGAGGACATACTCCGGGATTTCCATCACACCAGTCCTCGTAGTAGTACATATATAATTCTCCGATCAATTCTTCTCCTCTTTTCCCAATATTAATTCCATCATCGACTGCAGCAGGATGAGCAGCAGCAGCGGCTGCAGTAGCAGCAGCTCCCACCGAACAGTGTGTTTGGAGACATCTTTTCAAAGGGTAACATAGTCTCGCGTACTAGTGTGGGTGATCATGAAGCTGTCTATGTGCACTCGTCCGCCTATAGATGCCCCCGTTCGTAGTGCTTTGAGAACAATATGTTCGCTGAGGCAGTGAGAAATGTATGCATATAATATATGCATACACACACATATACGTATGCTATGTACGACTCCAACATAAGGTTGGGCACAGTAGTGCCTGCATATTGCATACGGTTCATCATGCATACACGCGCATATGTATAGGATGCGGAGTGCACGAGCGAACATAGCATTTACTGGGATGTGGATGAAGCCGAGCAGTATTAGTTGTTGTTATGGAAGGAGAAATCAGGTGGGAGGAAGAACCTATATTATACACACTGAATAGCATCACAGCCAGCAGGACGTACACCAACATATCCATAATAGTACAGTATATAGATAGAGCCCATAGGCTCTAGGCTGTGTGTGTATGTTCTTTTGAGGACGGTCGCGGGTCGGGACCCTGAGAGATCTCTGTGAGAGTGAGTGAGCCGAGAGAGGGAGAAGAAGAAGAAGAAGAAGAAGAAAAATTATTTGCATTTACTTGCTCTCTCTCTCCTCTTCCAGGTTTCTCGCTCCTTTAATTCGCCCTGGATAAAAGAGGATTCCATATCCATATATATATACATATATATATATACATACTCTCTTTGGATTTTTCCCCCGATAGTTCAAGATGGTATGAAGGGAGTTAATTGCCTCAGTCAGTCTCGATATCTCTGTGCGGCCACAGGACGGCTAACACGACTGCTAATACGGCAGCGGACGGAGGGACTCTAATAACTTTTCCCAAAAATTCAACTCCTTGGAGCCCACGGCTACTGTGTGAATATTAGGGCTGCTGCTACTGTGTGGAAGAGGAAGCTGTGGGATATAATAATCCTGTGGTACATGTTTGTCTGAGAGTGAGAGAGTTACTAGTGGCATCGTCCTCTGGTGTTGTTGTTGTTGTTGCTGCTGCTGCTGTAGTTGTCGTCGTGAGCAGTCTTCAAATGTGTCCTTCGATCGACCGAGGAGGACCTTTGAGAAGTTTTCTTGACTAACTTGTGAAGACCTCAAGCCATTACATGATGAGTAGTTGTGAGGGATTGTAGGCCTACGTACCTGTTTGGCTTTTGGAGTATCGAGTGGTGAGGAGACGAGGAACCTTGGGATGTTGGGAGTTTGTTGTTTGTGGGAAGAAACATTGTAGTAGATGAAGTGGCGTGAATTTGGATGTGAGAGATCACTGGGAGAGATCTGTATACGGAGGACTTGTCGTCGTCGTCCGCACTTGTCCAGTCCTGGTTATTTGTACCACGTGTGTGTGTGTGTGTGTCTGTGTGTTTGTGAACTAATACACTGTTGTCCATCACCCTGTAGCGTCCTTTTTAAATGACCAGTTTCGGAGGGAAAGGCTTTTTCCTCAATTTATTTTGAGTGGTGGATGGGACGCCGCGGTGCGGTTGACTTTTTTTCCCGTATTATTATCGTCATTATTGCAGTGATCTTTTGATGTCTGCAAAATAAAGAGAGGCGGCGGGGAGGATTGGATACCCGCGTTCCTGTATTATCGTCCAAAAAGTATCCTCGTCATCGGGAAGGGAGTGTGAGGGTCGTGATCTACAGAGATACTGAGTAGAGGTTGTTTAACAAAAAGCCATTCTCCTTGATCAGTTCATCAGACAGGTTGACTGGAAGTGTGTCTGTCCGTGGGAGTTTTTGAAATTAATTTACCTTCTCGCCTCCATTCAACTCGTTCCCACACACCCGTGTGCGCACACACATTTTGAAGCCAGGGATTGTTCGAAGAAGGAAGAAGGGTGACGAGACAAAAAAAGCTGAAGGACTCTGTTACAACTTCGGAATGGTGTCCCGCCTCGACTCTCGCAACTCCTGGTTGTCGTCATTATCGCTCAAAATTGGTCATCATAGGAGGTCAAGGAAGAGCGGCCGGAATGCGGCTCCTAGAAGTAATACCATGAATAATGTGGAGTCCCAAGGATTTTGTCGCAGCACTACATTTCCCACTCTGGGTAAGAAAAGTCCTACTGCTCAGCTGGATCGTGTCACGGTTCAATGTGTGTCATTTTCTGGAGGAACGCAAAAGGCTTGTTAATATTTTGTTTTGCTTGTGCTTTCGTTGTGGTTGTTGCTGTTGTCAAGGTGGTTTTTGAGGAGGAGATTGAGTTCGTATTCTTTTGCCGCTTTCATACCGTACATGTATTGCTAAATCTTTTCAGGTGAATTCAGTTGTATTTTCAACATGATTTATTTTTTTTACTAGTACTAGTAATAATGAAGGTATAAAAAATCAGTGGAAGTTTTTAAACATAAAATTCCCTTCTTTGTCTTCCAGTTATCCTGTCCTCCTCCTGCTCTACACATTTCATCTTATCCTTGGAAAGTCCGTAATAATAATGTGACAGAATTATTAATGGAGTTTCATTTTCCCTTCTGACGTCCACTACTGTCTGTGACATGTAAACAATATGGAGTATATGGATCCGATAGTTTATATTTTTTGAAAAATCATTTCCCGTTGGACGTATCCGTTGCCATTGGTATCAGCGGGTCTTGTCAT
>WJFA01004623.1:0-10408 GCA_009870155.1 Pseudobourletiella spinata
GCACGTGTGTGCGCGTATGTGTGTGTGTACATGTTTATTTGCTACCGCATAATCCGACTGCCGACACCTCCTCCATACATTCAGATTACACACACACAGACACACACACACACACACACACATAGCATTGGGGCCGACAGGATGATTTCTGTGTGTGTGTGTGTGTGTGAGAGAGAGAGAGATAGTGTGAAGAAAAAGAAGACGAGGAGAGGAGGATGAGCAAGACTGGAAGATCATGTTTTGGCGCCGGGAGATACACACAGACAGGGTGAAGAAGTGGACGGGAACCCTGTCACGGCACATCCATTAAAATAATTCCTGTACTCATTATTGCTACATACGTGTACAAATGGACGTGTACCACTGTGTGCCTCGGCTTGTGTGCCTAATCCCTGTTGACGAACATGCACCGCAAGTACTGTACACCACCACCACCACCACCACTAGCACCAGCACCAGCACACAACTCTCAGAACTCTGGTGCCTCACGTGGTAATTAGGCGAGGGAAAGGAGGAAAAATGTGATGACATACCGCAGGAGCCGCCACCCGCTCAAGATTCAGAGGGTAAGGTCCTGGCCAAGGTGACCAGGAGCCTGACGCCGACCACCACGGAGTATCGTCATCATGAGGGTGACTATGACCAAACATCCAGGATTTCGCACCACAGCAGTCCAGTCAACGTTCACGTCCACACCGTCAGCTCTGCCCAGCACCACCTCCACCACCACTACCACTGACACCACCACCACCACCACCACCACCACCACCACCGCAAATCAAGTGTCAATGGGTCAACGTCCAAGACCGTACAAGGTGGACGTCCACTGTAACTCCCCCGCCCCCGTTCCGTCCCCGCTACTTTTCCCACTCCCCGCCCGAGTCACACGGACACACACTGGAGCAGTGGCTAGCCGGAGCGGAGAAATTACAGACTGTACAACTTCCAGCCGCATCCACGGCGGCAGTGCACCAAAAATCTTTCCGCTCTACGAGGTCGTCATTTCCCCCAACTCCCGCAACACCCGCACGACACACCACACACCATGTGCATATGGCCCAGAGAAAAACCACGACGACGACGACGACGACAAAGAAGAGCCTTCAAAAATCCCCTCCTCTGTTCCACCAAACCACCTCCGCCCCCACTCCCGTATTTTTTCAAGAGGGGAACGACTCACTGTATAGCCCTGTGTGTATGTATTGAAAATGATGATGGTGATGATGATGATGATTCCAAAAATAAGATGGGATGCCTAATGAAGATTTATGATGTTCCACTGTGTGTGTGTGTGTGTGTGTGTGTGTGTGTGTTTGTGGAAAACTCACTCAGTGATGAGAGGCTGATTCGGAGAGAAAAGAGGAAGTAAAAGAGTTCATTGTCAAATGAACGTGTGTGCCTGTACGTTTGTGTGTGTTGTATATGTGTGCGCGTGCATGGACCGTGTATCTTTTTCTCTGACTCTCTGTGAGTCCGGGTGTTCTGTGTGTGTGGGAGATTTTACAGTGTGTGTGTGTGTCTGTGTATGTTTGTGTATCTCTGCGAGTGTCTCTGTGTCTGTTTGGGGATGTATGCGCACTTGTGTGAGTGTGTAGCGTGTACTGTGGCTGTAGGTGGAAACACCGCGTGGCTCAAGAGACCGTCGGAGGAGGCACAACAGAGGAGTACTGGCTGGAGCGGGTGGAAGACGGTCGGTTAAAATACCCGATTACCTGGTCCAAGAAGTGGGAGAGTGAGGGGGAGAGTGAGCGGGAGTGAGTATGTATATGTGTGAGCTTCCACGTATGGACTGTATGTTTGTGTGTGTGTGTGTGTGTGTGTGTGTATGTACGAGTCGGTATGGATAGACTATTATGTACGAGCCTGCGTGTCAGCAGGTATAGAATTACTGTGTATGTGTGTGTGTGTAGGCCTGCGTGTGTGTCAGTAGATTTGCACGGACCATGTGTATGTTTGTATGTGTGTGTGTGTGTGTGTGTGTGTGAGAGAGTAGATATAAATGGATGACTATGTGCGTGTGTTTGTATGTGAGTAGATGGGCATGTGGCCTGTTACGTGTGGCGCTCTGTGTGAGTAAATATGTACAGACTTGGCGTAGGTATTACAGCGTGTGTGTGTGCCTCCCCGCACTGTGAGGCTGTGGGGTATACGAGAGAGCCGGAGCGGAGAAGGATTTTCCAGGTAACTAAGTTGTCCTCCTGTGGTTGCTATGTTGCTCAAGAGTCTAGGGCCTCTTCCACAATACAAACAGAGAGGAAAGGTTCGTATCATTCCATTTGAAGAACCAGCCATGCTACAGAGTTGAGTGAGGGAGGCAGGGCAAGAGAGTAGAGCAGAGAGAGTAGATAGAGAGAGAGAGAGAGAGCTAGTGAGGAGCATCACCTTTTCCGCTCAAAAATCCAACGGACTGGCTGCGTCGGTCCGGACCCGATAAGACCCGAGTCTGTCTTAACAGTGCCGGATTGGGGAAAAGTTTGAAAAAGTCCTTTGAAGCTTTTCAAGGCCTCACTCCAGCTCAACGTGTACCGTAGTGCGGAGCCCGCTCTGGCCATGAACATGTTCGTGCATGCATGTTTGTGTGCATCCCTATACGTATATACACCCACCCACATACTGAGAGAAGGAGATAGCGGGACAGTGAGGGAGAGGATAAGAGACGCTGCTGCTGATGGTGCTGTTGGTGCTGCTGGTGCTTCTGGTGCTATGAGCTCTGGCGTATATAGTCAACTGTTTCCGGCGAGCGGGTCGGGACTTGGGAGGCGGGTGGGTTATAGGAGGGATGTATTTCCATCGGATATAGAGTGAGTGCGAGTGCATGGCTCCGTTCCGTACAGGGCCATACGTTCTCAGTCAACAGCAGCATCATCATCATCATCATCGTCATCACCACCATGATGATGAGTAGTAGTGCTCCATACGCACTTCGAACAGTCGCGCGCGCACAGGCAAACACACAGACACACACACACACACGCACACACACACACACATACATAACACATGGACCCACACACTTTACCTACAGCAGAGCCGAATTTCCATATCATGTGTGTACGTGTGTGTAGATTCCACGGCAGACACTTGAGTTTACAGTCATCCCATTAGAAAATACCATATGCAGCCCTTCCGCCCGTCTTATGGTCTGATTATGAAGCAGATAGTACTCAAACACACACACACACACACACACATACACAAACTCTCATCCGTAACTTTGTCAGTAAGTTTTCTCTCATCTTTCACTCTCCCTTCGAAAGACATGCAGGTACAGGGATAGGCATACAGATGCGGTGGGCGCGGGTGCTTGCATACATACACAAGGAGTACAAACACATCAAAACTCACACTCGTATCAGCTGTGGTTGGCAAATGGTCAGATTTTCATAAGAGTGTGTGAGCCATCAACAGCTCTTTCAGTATGTTGGAGAAGTCTGGTCTGAAATGTGTGAATGTGTGTGTGTGTGTGTGTGTGTGTGTGTGTGTTCTCCTCATAGCACAGGTTCATCTTGGAACTTTTACGAGGATTGACGGCCAAGAAGATTATACTCAGCATGGTCCGAGCAGTCGTCGTCGTTGTCGTCGTCTCCGTCATGATCATCAGCATCATTGCCATCGTCGTCGTCGTCGTCGTTGTAGTGAATGTCTCACACGCCTCTCGTCCCAATCCAGCTACTCTATACCGCTTCATCATCAAAGGTCCAATGGACCGTCCGACTCATTTTCCTAATAGCATTCCATTAATATGCATCTCCAATGTGAAGGAGTCAAGAAGTGCTCATCTACACCTGACTAAGGAGGTGATCAGTATCACATATATGTACATGTCATGTGCATAAGTAGCCTCCTGGCTCCTCACTCTAAAGGAATATAATGAAGTTGTGTTTCTATTAGCAGCACCGACACACGCTCATATCCACACACAAATGAGCTCAGGCATGCACACACACACAAACACACACACACACGCACACACACCCACACGTACAAATGGACTCAGGCATTCACATACATGCAATTGGACGCAGGCATACACACATGAACAAACGGACTCAACCGTACACACACACACACACACACACACATACACACACATTCAAACATAGTCTCAGGCAATTGTACACATACAAATGGACGCAGGCATTTACACACATTTAAATGTACGTAGGTATTTACACACTCACAAATGAATTCAAGCACACACACACACACATGCACACACACACAGACTTACAGACACACGTTTTGACGCTTCAATATTACCAAGTTATATAAATTATGAGCGGGGCGACAGGAGAGTGTGGCAAAGTCAGCCGTATGGGCTCTACTGAACATGTATTATTATTACTATTGGTGAACATGTGAGTGAGCCCTGCACTGACTTGTGCGGAGATTGAGTGAGTGTGTGTGTGTGTGTGTGTGTATGTGTTGTGTGTCTAGCGAGTATGTGTAAATCTCTCCATATGTACATGTCTCAGCTCCGAGTTATTTGGTGCCATTGGAATGCAATGATGGAAAGATAATTAGGACGAGGATTGAACCGGGATTTACAACGATCATTTCTTATTTTCCTTTTACACATACAACACACACACTCACACACACACACACACACACAGGCTCCGCCTCAGGAATGTTGACTGTGAGGAGATGTTGGAGTGAGAAAGAGAGAGAGAGAGAGAGAGAGAGACAGAGAACTATGCCCACCTTGGAGCGCTACACACCCTCGCCACCCTCACAATAAGTACTACGTGATGGTGAGGACGAGGAAGATGAAGACGAGTAATAATAATAATACCGAAGAGAAATTCAACAAGATCCTTGGTCCACTGTTATGCTCGTCTGTGTATGTACATGTCAGTTTGAGGGAGAGAGAGAGAGAGAAGAGAGAGAGAGAGAGAAGACAAGTTGAGCGAGGCAGTCGGAGTGAGTGAGAGAGAGAGAGAGAGAAAAAAAAAGAATGGTAGCAAGTGGAAGAGCCGCAATTTAACTATGTAATAACCAGGAGGCAAAGAAGATGCAGAAGAAAAGGAACAGGCTGATTTGAGATATGTGAGAGGAGTTAGTAGTAGTAGTAGTAGTAGTGGTGGTGGTAGTAGTAGTAGTTGTTGTTGTTGTTGCTGTTGTAGTAGTAGTAGTAGTAATAGTAATAGTGGTTTCATGCGTACAAAAATGTAAAGTGACTACATACGACGGGATCTCTTGGTCCACGTCTATAATATGTGGTCAGCTTGCTTTGCGAGTGTGGGGTGAAGTATTTTTTCCCCTTGTCTCTCTCTCTCTCTCTCTCTCTTTCTCACTCACTCGCTCTATGTTCAAGTGGCTGGCAAGGAAGGAGGCAATAAGGAGGGAGGCTGGCTGGCAGGCAGGCAGGCAGGCAGGCCAGGGATGGAGGCAGGCGAAGGAGCAGGTTGAGATTTGTACGCTGATCTATGTACTTGCTCTCTAGGAATGCCAGGGGCAAGGCGAGGTGCGGGTGGTTAGCCACAATATATAACATACTTCTGCTAGTAGTAAAATATGTTGTGAGGGTGGTTTAATTGCCAACGGCCCACGGCTGCCTCACCTTAAGGTCAACTCTACGTCCTTGCCCAAATACCTTTTCTCCTCAAACACTCTTTCTCGCTTCATTTGATTATGGGTATACGTACAGGGGTAGTCGAGTGTCTGCCCGTGTGTGTGTGTGTGTGTGTGTGTCTGACTCTGTGTGTGGATGCGTGTGTGTATGTGTGACTCTGTGTGCATGTGTGTGTGTGTGTGTGTGTGTGTTTGTGACTCTGTGGGGGATGTGTGCGAGTGTGTAGCTATGTGTTTGGATGTGTGTCTGCGTCGTCAAAGTGTAAAGGAATGAATCCAGGTTGGGGATTTGTAAAGTCCTGACCAATAAGTGGAGCATTACAATGTGTACGCAATTCACAGGCACCCAGACCTCTATCCTTCTCTCTTCATCTCCTCGTCCTCTTCTTCTTCTTCTTCTTTTTCATCATCAGCATCATCATCATCATCATCATCATCATCATGAACATCATCATCCTCATCCTCCTCCTCCTCCTCCTCCTCCTCCTCTCGTCGTCTTGAATCTAGATTCCTTTCCCGTCCACTCGTCGTCTCTTCTCTATCTCCCTTTGTCTTATTTAGGCAAATAATAATTTTCTCTCCTACTACTTATTATTATTGCACACTGAATCGCTCCTTATATCGCCTTGTACTATAGGAGGACGCTTTTCCAAACGTCCATTCTTCCCCCCTACATCATTCATCCTCATCCATGTTGACATGGCCACCATCAACACGTACACACGTACACACACACACACACACACATAATAAGTTGATATAGGCATAAACTATATGCTGCAGTTTGGAGACCACGTCATTGTTATGGAGAACCATTGTGCAAATAGCATTTGACTGCGGAGCTTCTTGCCAGTTGACGTGAGTGTGTGTGTGTGTGTGTATTCATATCCGAAAGTGTGCATGGTTTTTGTGTGTTTTTGTGTGTGTGTCTGTGTGTTGGCTGTTGGCATCCAAATGTGAGTGTGTTTCTGTATTAGTGTAGAGCTTGTGTGTGTGTGTGTGTGTGTGTGTGTGTGCGTATGTACATTTGGATCCGTATGCATGGTTTTTGCAGGAGTGTGTGCGTGTGTGCCTGCGTGTGTGTGCCTGTGTGTGCAGTATCCGTATGTGTGAAACTAGTAGTTAGTGGGATGAGCGAGTTGGCACGCAGTTCCTTATAGTCCCGAAACGAGATCAGCACGGCTCATTAATTACACAAGTTGATGAGCTGGGTGTAGTAGGGGCATAGTGTAGGGAATTCGTTTGTATTCCTTTCCCTCCATTCCCGCCACTCCCCCTCTCGCCTCGCCTCGCGCGCCTCTTCCCCCCCCACCTTCGTTCGGACTAAAGAGCTTTTAATATACGCGCCACACACAGGAGAGTTAATTCCAAGTTGGCGTTACATGACTATTTTAACCTGTTGAAAATTTCATCACACTCGATACCGCCGTGCCGACACTGCCGCCAGTCCGCCGATACTGCCACTCCTCCGCTCTCACAGTCAGTCAGTCAGTCAGTCAGTCAGCCAGTGAGATGGGCTCGGGCTCCAAAGTTTTTTTTCCCCCTCCACCACCACCACCACCGTGAAAATCCCATACCTGAAAGCTCTCTATCTCTCTCACTGTGTGATGTGATTTGACTCTATGATGTGGGAGTATCCGCATGCCTTTGAATGAGCCATTCCAATCCTATATATATATATACTTATATGAGCTGTGTAGTAGACAGGAGACACACATCCCGAAGCTGGCTATGTGGGGACACCCCCGTGATGGGAATTCCATATGGAAATTCCAATACTGTACCCAAACCACTCACCCACCCACCCACATCCCCTCCTCCTCCTCCTCCTCCTCCTCCTCCTCCTCCTCCGCAGTCATTAGAGTCCGCTCACTACAACTATTTTCTTCTGCTCCGTCTATTCTACTACTACTACGACGACTACGACGACGACGACGTCTACTACTACACATACACTAATCTCGTGGAGGAAAAATTCCTCTAGAAATTCCCGCCGCCCGCTCCTATTCAAATCTACTATCCATACCATATGGACCACGACAGCAAGTTGAACATACACACACACACACACACACACACACACACACACACACACACACTGACACACGCATAGCATTGACCGGGCTGGCACTCACTATATGGGAATTTCCTGGGCAAGTGCCACTAACTCGACCCCATCCGCACATCTGCATCCTTTCACATTATTATTATGGAATGACAGGGAGAATCCATTGGATTCCCCACTGGAGTCATGTGAGATGTGAGATGACGGGGGGACAAAATATACTGGAAACATGGTCAATCTGCACGGCGCGGTCATACGGCCAGCCACTCACTCACTCACTCACTCACTCTTCCATAGTCCGTCCGGACTTTTACTTATTCCATGCAAATCATCCCTATGGCCTCCTAAATTCTACCCTCGTTTATTTCTTCTTCTTCTTCTTCTTCTCCTTTCTTTTGCATTATCAACATCTGCATGGATAGGGTCATTAGGGGCTCTCAAAGACTTGGCTTAATTTCCACTCAAATTGAACGGGTCGGCCTGACTGACTGAGAGTCATGAAGCGGTGTGGTGGTGGCCACGGCCGTGGCAGTAATGTCGTCATAATCTTGGTCGCAATGAGGGAATTTCCCCCGCCCCCTCCCCCCATAGAACTATCATACATTATTAGGAAATTTGAGAGGGAGCGCGGTGTGGGGGGGGGGTGCGGTGGGGTGGGGTGGGGGTGAAATATGCGCGCGATTTAATTGAGCAAGGTGGATGTGGATGGGAATGACAAGTTCGTAAATGGACAATAAAGAATATATTGCACTATACACACACACACATTTCTGTTTGTGCCGGCCAACCGTGGGGCATTTCCTAAAATGGCTATCTAACTTTCCTACGCGGCGACCAAACGGGCTTCCATTTTTTTCTCTCTCGCCCCCTCCACTTCTTCTTTATTCACACACACACACACACTCACTCACTATTACAACAACAACGACGACAACAACAACAACAACCACCACCACCACCAGTACTACTAATACGACTACTTCCTATCCGCCTGCTCCCTGCATATTTTTACACATATTTAAGTGCGTACACCCTCTCATTTAGGTTGTAAAAATATATATGCATATGCAAGCATGAGGGTCCATCTCAATGGTATGGCAAAACTTTTTAAAGGGGACGCGCGCGGTGGTGGTGGTGGTGGTGACGGTAGTGGCGGCGGTTGGTCATCGTCGCCGCTTATATTCTCATATATAATAGCCGTGGCAGTAGTTGTAGTAGTAGTAGTAGTAGTAATGTGATGATGATGATGATGAAGATGACGATGATTGAAGGCGGATTTGAAAAAAGTCTGTGAGCTGAGCATAGGGAAATGCATACAATTAACCCTGAAAGAATCCCGTCCGGATGCCTCTCTCTCACACACACATAGGCACAAGTACACATGCAGTACAATACACACACACACACACGTACAAACAAGCACACACGCTTACATACACTCCAACCTACGAGTCCGAAGTTATATGATGATCACGCTCAAGTTCCTCATGATGATGATAATATGCGCGGATTCCGCGCGGACGACGACGACGACATCGTCGTCATCATCGTCGGAATGAACCCACAGACTGAGAGGTCCTCTCACTCCCGCACTGCTCATAATAAAATCTATATGTCTTGTTCATCTTCCTACGCCACGCACTCGTACACAAGCTATCCGGATGAGCTGCATAAGTCCACTGTGCAAAGTGGGAGGGGATTTATTATGGGTCATTTCGAGGCTATATATGGCCCGGAATAATTGACCACTCCAAAACCCCTCCTACTATATATACATATACATATGTATATTTATACCATTGCAACTATACTACCAACTCCTCACTCCAATCCAGCGTGGGGTTGGAAAAGATTGTTTTTTTTTTCAAAAAAAAAAAAATAATTATAATAATAGTAATAATAATCATATGGGATGACCAGAGGTGGAGGCTAAAAGAAATCTGTGGGGAAAAGTAAACTTTAGACATGCATGGACACGGAGGAGTGATACTCACCTGTTTAATTCCCAGGCGGGGGAGAGACACAGAACACTAAATAACAATTTCCTCTTGGGATCCCCCAACTGGCACACTCTCGGGAATGTGTTTGTAAATATGATGATGGTGATGATGATGATGATGATGATGATGATGAGGACGAAGAGTTGTGTGTATAGTGATGACGAGCCGGTGAAGACACTATATGTGGGAATGAGGGGCACACGACGTGGAAACTTGGAGAGAGATTTGAGTTGTATGTATGCACATGTATTTGAACGGGTCCGTCCCTATAGATACTATAGCTAGCGGCCGTGAATGCCTTGGCTCGGCGCGGCGGCGGCGGCGGTGACGGCGGCGTCGGCGGCAATACACTGTGTGAGTCAATGAGTACGTACAGAAAGCCGGAAAAATTACGCTGCACTCTCCACACACTGTCAACTGACCGTCCGTTGTGGGAAATACTAATTCAAGTAGTACGAACCCTTCAGGGTTATCCCTTGACCAAGTCAACGTCAAAGTCACCAAAGTCTATGGCCAGTGAAAAATCCCATGTTCACTCCTGGACTTGCGGTAGTATTGATGATGATGATGATGATGATAACTGCCGGAGGGTCGAACAAGGTCGTCGTCGGTCGGTGGCGGGGAACTCTGTCCAAAGGCCCCGCTGGCAACTCTCCTTCTTGCCCACCACCACCACGTATTCGAAGAGGTCAACCACGGACACAAACAAATAACACAGGGATCAACGGCACACTTAATCACACTCTAAATCGTCACCTGGTCAGATCCG
>WJFA01004624.1:0-10407 GCA_009870155.1 Pseudobourletiella spinata
TTATGTTTTGTGAAAATGCAGTGTTCTTGTGAGGATTGCAGTGTAGAGCTAAAGCGAAGATGGTTGTGCAATGAGGACAAGGGGGTTGATTGTAGTTGCCTTTGTAATAAAAATAAAGATAAATCATGCTCCTCCTCCCTCCTTCCCATACGCATCAAATCGGTACTGAATACCTTACTAGGTCAGATTCATCAACAAGAACTAAATAACAATGATGCTAATTGTTGTTTCCGGAAAACACTTCGGATACCTCAAAACTGAGCCTGGCAGTTAGTCAGAAAGTTACACGTAGTGCCAACAAGTGGAGTCGGCGTAGTGGAAAGCAGAGACAAGACGACGGTGAACAGCTCTTCAAGAATACATGGAGAACCTTCAGTTTTGCGCTTCAGTAATTTGAAACCCTCGCTTTCATGTCAGAAGTCCTATGAAGAAAAGGTAACAGATGCATATCTGTCAAAAATTGGGGATCTGAGATCCGAACACAGGGGTATTTCTCGTTGTCTTGTTCCCTCTCCTTTGGCGAAAATTTCCGTCTATTCAGAGGAGGTAAGCATGTCTTTAGTGAGACCGTCCGGGTTTAGATTATTCCAACAAATCGAGTTGAACTGGGCTCGCTGAAGGCTTCTAAGCTGGTGGCCAATTCGATTTGGCGAGCAATAACACAAACCTGGAATGAATAATAATTGCATTAGGGTAAACTTACATTTTGTACAGAGAATGGATATTTCCGTGGTAGCTACCTGGAACTGATCTGGTGTCGTGGTAACCCCCATAGTGTTTCCATCTATACTAGGCAGAGTCTCATTGAGAGGTAACTCCAAGTTGTACACGTGGAGGAGAGAAGAGAAGAAGAGAAAAAGCTCCATTCGAGCCAAAACGTCCCCTAGACACATCCGGCGTCCCACGCCGAACGGCATGAAATATTCAGGCTTTGTGACTGCCCCTTCCGGCGTGAGAAATCGTCCGGGATGGAACTTTTCTGGTTGCTCCCAGAGGTTAGGGTCCATGTGAACGGCATGGATGAGTGGAATAACAGAGGAGTTTTTCGGAATTGTGAATCCCTCCAGCGTCAGATCTCTATATAATTACAGTTGATAAAGTTGCCGTTGAGCAAATTTCTTTGAATAGAATCCGTCTCAGTGCAAACATAACGGCACTATGATATTTTTTACTTACTTTGTGGTTGAGTGTGTGGTCCCCATGGGCACAACGCTGGATCGACGGAGAACCTCCAAAAGTGTGGCCTCAGTGTAGGGTAAGTATGGCATATCCTCTAGTGTTGGCAAACGATTCCTACCCACCACCTGTGCCATTCAAATTGATCTTAGACAAGCATAGGTATAAACGTGTAAGACTTCTCAATTCTATTACAGTCTCAGGAGGTACATTTACTTACCTGGTCCAGTTCTTCCTGAACATTCTTCATTATTTCTGGGTGGTGAAGCATGTACACAACAGCCCACTGGAGAGTCGTCTTGACAGTCTCCATGCCTGCACTGAACAAGTCACCCATAATCTGGTAGATTTGACGATCTGTGTATTATAGGTGTCATTAGGTTAATCCTTCTGTTTGCACCTCGTAAATACTGAATAAACTTAAAACTGAGGCTGCTACGTGAGGTATAGGGGATGACTTTTATAACTTTGAGAAGTTCACTCACCAGGATCTTTGCCCTCGAAGAGGAGCTCAGAGCGTTGATCTTTCTTAGCCGATTCAATCTCCAGGAGGTACGTGTCTACCATGTCACGGATGTTGTTCGGGTCAAAAGTGGCCTTGTGAAGGTCCACAATCTCCTTGAAAAATTCTTGCATCTCCTTCCGGTTCTAAATTCAACGCCAAAAAACATTTTCAATTTCGACTCTTGCGGTTGGACCCTTCCAGGTGTGACAGTAGACGAAGAGTGGAGAACTCACGTTTTGTATTTTAATGTTCAGTTCCTGGATTCGGGGCAGGCTGCGAAGGCATGGGATAAAGTTGGCAGCACCCGTCGCTGAGACCAGCTTGAATCCCTCCTCAATGAGCAGCATGAACCTCTTGAAGCGCGCGTCCTCAGAGTTGAACCGAACACTCATAAGCATGGAACATATGACATTACTGATAGACAGTGTCATGCTTCTGGCCAAACAACATGGATTCCCTTTTTCTTTGGCAAGGGCTTGAAGGAATGTCTCCACTTCCACCTGCATTATATCAACAACGAGATTCTCCGTTACCACGTGCTACACATCTCACATTCTTTCCCCTTTTTACTGTGTATCAGCCAGCCCTCATGGGTTTCGTATCGAAATAAAGTGTGGATAAATACTTGATGATGACTCACCATAATCCTCGACTCAAGCTGCTCCTTGCCATGGCCCACGTGTTTCATGCCAAAGGCGCGCAGGCGGTCGTGGAGAAATCGCCGCTGGTCCTTCCACATCTCTCCATCAATGTTGATGATACCTTCAAGAGTAAAATTTGGTGTCATTACACAGAGTGCATCACATATCCCATGTAAGCATGACATCATCACGACGGCAAGTTCATAGAAGCTCAGCGGGCATGGCAAGGAAAGGTGTGAGTGATGGAAGGACGGAATATTTTCTGTCCAGATTTGTCCTTCCAGGCAGTCATCCTGCCTGGATTAACGCACGCACTCATCCTTGTTGAAAAGGTAGTAGAAGTTTAGGACAATCTCGGAGAGTATTTTTTTCTGTTCGCCTGTCTCTACCTTACAGATGACACATTCTACACGGACATGTGGTCAACTGGGAGAAAATTACCAATCTGGAGATGACAGGAACGTTTTTTGAAAGGGTCACAGGGTCAAGCTTATGATGTTTGAACCCATGGAATTCCTCCTCTATACCACGTCGTCAAGTCTTGAAGATTTAAGCTAATCTGATTGCATGACTCACCCTCACAGATATACAGGGAAGACGACACAGAGCTCGGATGCAGCTTGTGCGTCTCTCTCGGTTCTCCAATCAGTAAGTTTCTTCTCATAAACAGCAGCGAGAAGAAGGTGAGAGAGAGAGAGAAAGAGAGAGAGAGAGAGAAGGAGACAGAGACGTTGAAGAGAATAAAAAATAGTGCGATAAACTAGACAGGTCGTCCAGCTTAAAAGTAACATTAATCTGACCGTTCTGATTTTTTCTTGTGGGCTGGATAGGGAGGAATTCATGTGTGCGCGTTGTTTTTTTATGGTGGCTCCTTTGTCCACGTTTCCCTCACTTTGTCTACATCACCTCGGTCCATCTCTTTCTCTCTTCCTCACTCCCGCTTTGGTGTCTAAGGGGTACTTGAAGGAAGCCAACCAAGGGGGACCGTCTACAAAGGGTCACTGATCTTAGGTTGTGTTCACTTGGCCCACGCGCCGAATGTGGGCCGTTGAACCGAAAACTATTTTCACCCTAACCAACTCTCTCGTATGAAACACTCTGTCTGCGTCAAGTACCTCTGTCCATGTAAGATAATCACGTGTATCCTGTCCACCCTGTACATCACGTTCTGTCTCCAGAACATGTCCATAAGTGTATACGGGCCCATGCACACCAAAAGTCTAGGCTGTCCCTCATTATTATTATTATTATTATTATACTGTATGCTGTATAAACTCTGTTCAGACAAGCTCGCTGGAAACAGGTGGATTTACTACAAGTGAGTGCGCCAGCCTTTCCATCATGATCATGTTTGTTGGGTAAATGGCCTGTGCCTGTGACCTTGCTACAGGCATTCACCTGTTATTCCTTACTCTTAACCATATCCAGAGTCGGAACATGTGCACACAGACAGGCACTCACGCACACATATATATGTATGTATATACATATATATATATATATACACATACATATAAATACATACATATAATCACCAATCCAACAGTGCCCACACCATATTACTTACAGTTATCCATGAACCGCTCTTCCGTAAGCATCAACTTTTGCGTAAATAATAAACTTGAGACTCCAGAGGGCATGGATCCTCTAGCGAGGGATTTAAGCTGAGGCTCCAATGGGATTTTGTAGTTCCTTGATTACCACGACACTCTGGAGCTAAACTAACAGGAGGAATTGCATGCAGAACAAAGTCGCCTTCCGCTTTGATGCTAATAAATAATGTCTGTATCTAGTGTAATAATAGGGATAATGGAGATAGTTGGAGTGCGTAACTTGCGTATCTATTTGTGGTCGTCTCTATCGCCTAAGGAGATTACAGCTGACTGGGACGATTTTGTAGGTTTAATAATAATGTTTACCCGAGCAGTATACCTGTCCACCCATACATCTGGTTGGACCGGGAGAGAGAGAGAGAGAGAGAGAGAGAGAGCGACGGGGAAGGAGCGAGGGAGTGAACCAGTTGAATATACATATGATTAATTTTTATCACATCCTTTGTTAATTTCTGTGGTAACCGTGAACCACTTTTGTGTGGGATAATCCATAACAGTGAAGACTTTCATGCGTTTGTCCATGACATGGTAAGATAACATTTGTTTTGATTTGGGTCCACCAATGGTCAGTTCCTAATATAGGGATGTAGGCCGAAGATGCTTCTACTCAAAAGTTTCGAGGGTGCTCGTAATAATTGTAGCAATTATTTTATGAGCAATGCACACGTGGCCGTTTTCACGGCTTATCAAGCTATAGCTATCTATTTACCATTCCCATAGCTATACATGTGTACTTGCATGCATATAACTATTGGAACTCTGCCACTGTGACAGATGGGGACGGATGGGCTGTGAATGCCGAGTGCGTATTTCCGATTTTTCGTAATTGTTTGCCTTGTAGCTTACCAAGAATTACCTCCTTCGTGTCACAACGTTATCCCACAACTCAACGGAGGGCGAGATTAAGTGAAATAAACCGGATTAGAGAACCCAGGGTCGATTCCCTTACGTTTTTAAAGTCCTTGTCGTATGACTAATTTTTTAAAACAAAACGCCCAATTCTAAAACTGGGATCTTTCACCTTGCCGTGAGCACCCAACGAGCGACCATCAAACGTTGTACTAATTACAACCAAGAACTATAGCATCAATGTGCTCCTGTCGGAACGTTCTTGGCGCCAGTGCAGAACTGGCTTCCATTCCACCAGGCGGACTCTTCCATTCAAACTATTTGCATAAATGTTTAAAAAAAATTGCAACAGCAAAAATATATAAGCTACTTGAGCCCCCTTCAGGATCTTGTTTCGCACGAGGCTGAACCGCGGGCTGACCTGTACGCATTCTATTGAAATTATCTGTGAATGATGTATATCAAGTTGGCGCCGAGAAGGATAGAGTATAGGGGGGTGGATGCAGACAAAAAATTATGCAAGTATGTTTAATAGCGGACAGCGAAGACGGATACTTTGCCGTATATATAGTTTACACGCACATACACACGTGCATGTGTGCGAATTGTACAAATATATAACTTCTGGCTTCTTACTGAGAGACGCATAGTCGATTAAAGAATCATTCACACACCTTTGCAGACAAACTCACGCACTGGTGCAGGTAGACACATTCACATACTCACACACACACGCTTACTCGAGAAAATGTGTACAACCGTACACGCTGTGAGTGAGATTTAATATAATATAAGAAACTGGTGAGATAATTCCCTGGGTAGGCTGAGGTGTATGCAATATGCAATATTGTGTCTACACTAGTGACTGACTCTCGAGTATGCACGTCCCCTAGGTCTCGTTGTGAATGGGATTGTATATATACGGTCTGGTCGGCGCAAGAGGTACCTGGCTAAAGAGGAGAGCGAAAATGCATAGTAATGCTTTGCCTTTTATATCGTATTTACATTCCTCGTTATGAAAACTCGAATGAAATAACGAAGCTCTAGTGGCAGTATATATATATTTGAAAGTTACATCTTTTCTACCGTACCCTGTGGCTTCACTATAGTTCTACAGGAGATTTCTCAAAATGCCCGTCTTCGGAGTGCGAGTTAAGCTATGTATCTCTTTGCCCCAACAGGAGGAATACGAGAAATTGTAGTTGTAGCCGGGAGTATTGTGTCTCAGCCAGTGAAGGTCATGTGGTTCGGACAAGGAGGAGGTGGTGGAAGCTTGTGTCCGAGAAAATAAAGATGATAGTGTTATAATTAACATGGGAGGACATTCAGCATACCGTAGCCCTCCATCAGGGCGGTGATTTCGTTCTCGGGTCTGCCGGAAAAGGCTTCTTGGCGGAATGCATTCCGGATGGTCTTGTAATCGGATAGAACGACGACGAGATGGGATCCTAACCGGGTTGAGAAGATGGATCCATACTTTTGGCTAAGCTGGCAAAATTGGAGGTGTGGAACACCCGTGAGGAACGGGAGAAAACCAAGGAATGGCAGACCCCAGGGTCCGGGTGGTAAACTCTGGAATGAATGGTACACTTGAACGGATCGGACGACAAAGAGGACACTTGTGAAGCACAGCAAAGTCAAGTAAATATCTGCAGAGGTCACACTATCCAGAAGCCAGTGTATCAAGGCGGATATCAAAATCATTTTGCTTGGGTCTGCTGACACACTTTGTGGGAAGCGTAAGCGCGGGAGAACTGAACTTAGGGTTGTCTTGTCTTGCTTCTTATTTTTGTCTATATCTTGAACAAGTGTCGAGGTGCTCACCGCCCGGTTTGCATCTGTGCTCGTGTGGAGAGATTTGATGAGCCGTGGGAGATAGCAAGGGAATGGCAGGTTTGTTTTGGTGGGAGTCCGTCGGAACGTCCGAAGAATATGAGGACCTTGTTGGCACTGGTCGACTGCTTTGAATTTCTTCCCTTTTTGTTGGACACGAGAGAATGTCAGGGGACCATCTCTGTGAATGATTTGCTGATGAGTACTGCGGCTGAATGAGTAGGCCTAGGGACAGGTAGAGTAAGTGCAGGATAGTGAGTGAGTGAGTGAGTGAATGTGCATGTGTATGTGAATGTGTGTGTGGAGAGTCGCGTGTCGTATTATATTTCTGAACGTATACCCTTCAGTGATCTGTTTTCCTCTTGTGCGTGTGAGTTTGTGGATTTGTGACAACTCTGAAACGATTCCCCGGTTCCTTGGTTGATTATTTAGTTGACACAGGCTTCCTCTGATACTGGGCTAATTTGGGATGATTTCAGAGGCGCTCTTATGAGTATCGGTTGGGGCTCGATGAGGTAATTTTTTGTTATTGGTATTTGTTTTCGTCTTATTAAATTTTCTACGGCTCTTGGATAGGCGGCACGGTGCTGCTCCTTCGATTCGCTGAGTATGTTTATGTGGGAAAGCGAGTGAGTTGGTTGCCTAACTAGAGGCGGACCACGATTACCTGAGAAGTTGGGTCCTCATGTCTTTTATATAGTGGCACATCAGCTGTTCAAGTCAGACCCCCATTTCAACACACATTAAACGTGTTAGTCGTCGTCGTCATCATCACCGCATCAATACATCGTCGACGTGAGTGCATGTGCTCGGGTATGTGTGTGTATGTATTTGTCTACCTGCGTGTGTGTGTGTAAGTATGTCCGTGCTGATTTAAATATACGCATCACTGCTACCACCGCACCACCATATCACTAGCAGCAGTCTGGCAGCAGTACTGTAGTGGTAGTAGTAGTACGAGTGGTAAAGTGACCACACGACCACTACTACTATCATACACCTGGCCAAGAACACATACGCAGCACACACTTCTTTCCTTCAGGAATACACAGGCAGTATCCAATCCTCACACGAATCACGGATAGTTCCTATCTAATTACATATTGCTCCTTGTATACTATAATTTGCCGTTGTTATTATTTTTCTTGTCATCATCTCATCGATCCCCAGTTACTTACGCACTGAGGGCATCCAACATTTCCTTAACTGTGGTGGTATGTCTTTCAATTCCTTGAAAGGATGATGTTCCCCTGATGCTAGTTATGTCTTGGCCCGGCAGTTATCTTATCATTTAATCATTTTAATTAATATTCACCAGTTTACAGAGTAATGATTTGCCGTATTAGCTTCTTTCTGCCAATAACTTTTTCAGCACGTGGAGATCAGGTCCGGAGCGAAGATCAGCTTGACTTCCACTCGATAGACCAGGTTGAAGGAATTTACCTACTATTCATCGGAGCCCTGTTAAGGCAGCTACTGTTGCTGAAATACATTGCTTGCGTTTTGATTTTTTAAGGTTAAACATTCACTGAGCTGAAGAATCTCAAGAATAGAAAATAATCTAGTGATCATTTATGGCAGTTTGAGAAATTTTTCCACGTATGCTAGCTTTAAGCATTTTGGAGGACATACAACACCCGGGTCATTCCCACTCGGATCGCACGGGTGGGAACAAATACATGGATCTGCCTCCCATTAAAAGACCCAGTATATTTCTGAAAGTCATATGAAACCATTACACACAATTGCCGACGATCAATTTAAATTTGCGCAGCCAACTGAAGAGGATGAAAAACGTGCGATGGTCAGACTCATGGTCGAGGAACATGAAGTCGACGGAATAAACATCACTAATGTTGATGCTCCAGCGGTAGCGCTACAGGTGTAAAATGAAAGAAGTTTTCGCCTTGCTTCAGCTGTGAGTAACGACGTGTTAGTACTAGTCATTTCAGCTCAGTAATATTTACTATGGTAGCAGGAATTTTGCGGCATTTGCCATCATGAATCCAGACGTCATCAGTCCTCGGGTAGAATTTGGTATTGGCGGCTCACCGATGTTGTGCAATTGGGATCTTACCCTTTGGTTGTCGGAATTTATGGTCATGGACAGAATCCGGTTTATTTCGCAAGGCAGACTGGCGTCACAGTATTCAGGAGAGCAGACTACAATTCTACAACGTGTGCATGCACTGTTGGACGAAAATAAATTGCGACGGTGTTCTCTGTGTGTTAGATCTGAGTATGCAAGTCAGCAAGCAGAGGCACATATTGAGAGCGTATAGACAAGAGGCATTTCATCTTGTTTTCGTAAACTTAGTATGGTTCCCGCAGGTCAATAGCCGATGATGAGTTGTGGTCATGTGAATGTGTGCGTGAGTGTACAGCGGTGCTGAGGTAATGATGTAAATGGAGCAACATGATAAGACCTTGTGCGGGTCAGGAAGAATCCTAGATTGGTACATGGCGGGGTGTGGGCGTTCTTAATCCTGGAAAATCTGGATACCGTATCGTGAGAAGTGTGCCGTAAGTTACTTAGCAGTTTCAAGCATTCGATGCTGCATGTGGTGTGCAAATAGGAAGAGGTCAGCTCCTTCTTTTTTGCTCCACACACTTACACTGACTGATTGAGAATCTTGACGACTGACTGAATAGCTGGCTGACGTGCTGGCGAGCTAACTACAAGACTTTACTCTGACCGACTGAGGTAAGAACCATTGCATTCTCCGTGTCATTGTACCTGCATTTATGCAATCTCATGTTATGACTTAAATTCAATTTAGAATTTTGTTTCCTGGCTCTGTCAACGTGAATGATATATGCCTTCTTGTTCTTGAGTACTCCCAGTCATTGACATCATGAGGAAATTGGTAGAATTTTGACGGTACCCTAGCTACAGGGATCGTATGTGTGACTCTCTGAATGAAGAAAAGGTCGAAGAACGACGGGACAACATAATAACTTGAGGGGAAGGGGAGTCAAAATTTTTGGTTTTTGGATTTCAGGTGGCGAATGTGGGGTGTAGGAGTAAAACAGGGTGGGGAGGGAGTAGAAGCATCCTCATGCTGTTGAGAATTATGATGATTGGGATGGTGCTACTCTATGGCTACAAGCTAAAGGTGTTTGTCCTCTAAAAGTCTAAAGTGTATCTAAAGGTTATTGGCCGTGTTGGATATGTGCCACTGTGTTATTTGTTGTCATCATTCTACACTTTATGCTTGAATTATCTCGTCGTCTTTGACTTCTTACAGAAAGAACTAAGTTATGCAGTGGAGACGGACAGTAGTAAGAGAATAGTGAGGTGGTGCTCACTATGAGGACGACCACAGTGCCATCCTGCACACACTGATATACTTGCTCATCGCAACGCTAAACTCGAAATTTTCAATGTTTTAAACTTGTTTGTCTCAATTATGTTTGTTCTTTTAATGCTGCAAGTGGGCTGCCTGCAAGCCGTGTACTTGTAAAACGTGGAATGAAATCGGGATCGGTACGGTGTTAACTACTGCTGTATGGGCAAGTATATCGTGCGATCCGGTATGGAGTTGTGCTCCTCAAGACTTCATTTAAACCTTATGCCTATTGTAGGAGGAACTGGAGCACAGGAACCCTATACAGCTTGGAGGCGGCCATGCAAAAGTCAGAGGTGAATCCCATAATTCTCCATGTGGATTCCATCGCCCGCAACTACTGTTTTTGTAAACAACTGCGTGTGGCTCGTATTTCATTTCCCTCTCAAAATTTTACACTTTCAGGAGGAGTTACTCGTCATCCTAGTTTTAATGGAATTTCT
>WJFA01004625.1:0-10405 GCA_009870155.1 Pseudobourletiella spinata
CATGGTATGTGGGTTCTATTCGTAGCGGAAATTCCTTACGCAGATTACAAGGAGTACAAGCATCCAACTCTCACACCTTGCACAAAACAGTTAAAGAGACATATGCCAATTTGTTTGTACCCAACCCATTAGGTCAAAAATCGCATTGTTTACATGCTACGAGAAAGGCATTACGCTTAAAAACAAGCGTTCATGCCAGTTATATTCTATAGAGAGGGCGTGGACAATGAATGCCAGCAACTTGCTTAAAATTTCAACTTTTAAACAAACATATTTGACTTAACTGCTTGCGATAATACGCAGCCCTGTTGCATTTTATTATTTAATATTACCCATTAGTGTTTGAGTTGAGATTAGTGGCGCTAAATTTGAACGTCCAGCATCTGCTGCCAAAGGTTTATTTCACGTATTTGTGGCAAGGAAAGTGTGAAGGCAAACGAGTAGAATGACATAATCATATTATTCCATATATATCTCCATTTTCTTAAAAGTTAGTAAAAGTAAACATTTGAGTTTATTTTTACATTTTTAGTACCGTAGTAGCTTAAACCGAGAGGAAAAATACAGCAGTGCTTGAGCTTGTCACCGTGGATTATGTACCACACGTTGGAAGTGCATCGCTTTGATCAACTGATTGTGATACTTTTTGGATCTCACCTTTTTTACAGTTTCGAATGATGAAAATCAACATTCGGTGGTACTTGGCATAAGGCACATGGAGAATTCTGTCCTTAATAAGGTTGATCCTATTTCAATGATGCGTTGTCGTTGTTGCTGGTTGTATGCACTGCTATAATTTTCAAGGTTTTCATGATGTTTCCTCTCTCTCTCAAGGCGCACTTGGCCGCGAGGAAAGCTGTGAAACTTGCAAAGAAAGGACTTTACTCTGAAGCTGCACTTTGTCATATTGAGGCAGCTCAGTGTTTTCAAGAATTGGAAAGCAAAATATCAAGCGAATCTACTTCTGTCGTACGATCACTTGAAGAACAATCAAAATACCACCGAAGACAAGCAGAACTTGTGCAGAAAATTGGGTTAGTTTTCAGCTATACTTGATATTTTTGTTTCAAAGTTAATTTTGTAATATTTCTTTTTACCACAGAGATATAGCAGGAAAGCAGAAGTTGAGAGCCACAATGTCGAAAAATACCAACGCATCTGCTCAACTTGGCAAGCAGTCTTCTGCAGTAGCCGTGGATTCGGAGTTACAGAAGAACTTTGAACAGTTTGATTCACTCCTTCAAATCCTTCATACGGACATCAAGACCCCAAAACCTGTGGTAGAATACACACTACGCCCTAAACGGGATGCCGACGTAATAGAAGAGCTTGAGACAGTCAATAGGAATCTGAGATTGCTTGTAGCCAAGGTATCAGTCAGTGTATAGTTCGGACATTCTTCATTGTATTTTTGGAGTGCCTGACTGCTTATGGTTCGTTTACTTAGCTAATGGAAGAATTACGAGTGGAGCGGGAGGAGAAAATTGCACTACAGAAAAGATTGGAGATGTACGAGCCGAAAAATAAGTCTCGCGCAGCCAACTTTATGGCATTAATGGATCAAATTCCGACTGCGGTACCCGATTTAGCTCCTTTAGAGACACCAGAGTGTAACTACTAGCTTTGTGAAAGTAGTAAGCGAGTCATTAATTATTCTTGAATAGTAGAGCGGGAGTACGATCAGTGTGTTAGAACTATCATGTATGATGTGATAACATTTATGGTATAACTGGACTCAACTGTGTTTGAGCAGCCACAGTTTGGAGTTAAATCTATTACAATGTACGTACGAATAATCGCTAGTTACAAACATGGTCTTTAATTTAGTTTGTTGAAACCCAAAAGGTGTGCCGTCATTGGAGTACCTCAACCAGTAAGTTGTTGGTGGTCTGTACGATTCCATTTTCGTGAATGAAGTTTTTTTAATATGTATTTTAGGCGTGTGCTGAAATACTGCAGTATCAGGTCCTCCCCCTTGAATTTCTACGGCTGGTTATTTCGTTATTATTATTTTGTATTCCCTTTGTTTGCAAATGTTCTAGTAACTATTATATATTTGTAACTACTAGGATGCGACATGCGACAATCGTCTAATTCTCTAGTTTTACATGGAGCTACGATATTTCAGGCGGATTCTGTGTTTTGCCGTTGTCACTATCGCGCTTTCTGCCAGCCGATCATGTTGCTAGGCTTGTATAAGATAAAACAATCGGCAAATGTCGGTCGCAAACACTACACTTTAGTTAGAACCAGGACCTCTGCTCCTAGGGTTCATGTGTATGCAGTAAAAGAAACTGAGCAGGCGTTAAATTAAATTATTTAAGTTGCCCTTGCCGAAACGCCTATCATTTACCACACTGAAGTAATATTGATGCAAACAGCTTTCACTTTGAAAACACGATTTCGAGTTGGTTATTTATTGAAAAATTAGAAGAACAGCCCGTACCACAGATATTTATAATTACAAAGTACAGAAACTTACACGAGTTCATCACCGCACTACTATACTACTTAACTGTAAATAAATGCGAACAACGTTTTATAAGGATTTGAGTCAAACTACACAAAATCACGTCAGAGCTTAATACGAGCTAGTCAAGAGCTAGTTACCAGATACTTCATTCTTGACAGCTGACAGCAGAAAAACGTCCGCAAGCATTAAATTGAAGAGCTGCCACGTCAACAAGGAGAAGGAATAGATTCATCCGCAATCCTGGACCCTTTATGACGATTCGTGGCTTAATTTAATTTCGAGTCAGGTATTGCCTGCAATTAATTATCATAACTTAACACCACAAATTCTTCTTACGAACAACGGAACAACTACTTCATAAGAAGGACTTTTCCATTTTTGCTTTTCCGAGTCAGAATACGAATGGTTACAATAGAAAATAATATCCATTAAATCTTTCATCTCTTGCCACAATTAATACTGACCACAAATGACAACAAGCATGTACCCTTTCGAACCGTGGCTGAAAGAGTACATAGTCCAAGAAGCATTAGACGAAAACGCATTAAGCTCTGACAGCGATGTGCGAACAACTCACAGTTCACGATGGACATACAGAACCACATTTTCTCCATAAAAACTGCGCACATATAGAAAGGTATACGCATTTCAAAATTTACAATAGCGCTGATTTTTGCAGCCGTGTCCTTTCGACACTTCGCAGTTTGAAATATACTTTCTATTCATACATCCGCTTTTATTTAACCAACGGACGATTTTTTCTTTCCTCTTCGCAGCTTTGCTCCTTGTACTTCTTCACTTCTGCCATGTACTGTCCCCAAGCATCTGTTCGACCCTAGATACATAAAACAGAAATCAGTACGATTTTTCCCTATGAGCACTGAAGCAGTACACGATCAGAGCTCATTCCAACACTGTCCAACATTAGCCGTACGCAAATATTGTTCCACATTTTCAATCGCGCACGTCGGAATCAAACACCACTACATGATTCTGCCCAAGGTAATGCTCCAATTACTGAAGTAAAATTAACTACACCAGATTTCAACATTAAATATTCGTGGTTTTAAACTATGGCTACGACTTCACATGCGAAAGTAACCAACTATTGTACTAAAACCCGAAAAAGTTCCAACAACAAATAAATGAATACTTAAGAACTGTTTGTGAGTTCTTCAGTCAGCCTTGACAATAAAGACAAATGCAATCCTACATGAATAAGTTACTATAAGAGGGATAACATTCATCCACCCGAAAATTGAATGAAATTGACTGAATATAGTAAAAGATTTCCAGTATATACCAAGACGGAATCCTACTCCCAGGACCCTACTTTTTAAAATTTCGTATTACTCAAACTGCAAAATATACGCAGTTCAAAAACAACTATTAACACCTTTTGTAAGATTTCACAAAAATGTGGGGAAAAATTGTTCTAACAAGCCAGCATACTTTTAGTGTCAGCCTTAACAAATTATGTTTCCACAATGCAAATGCAACATTTAACATTCACATTCAAAGGTGTGAAATTTTAAGAATTGAGATCACATATATTGCCCTTACTTGAGTTGATGTTTCACCTCTGGGTTTCTTGACAACTCCTGTGGGTAGAACCCTTCCCCCTCGCCTTTTACCCACCTACAAAGAGCTTTCAAGTTACAACCACGTGGACTGACAGAGGTTTCCATTTGCCATTCAATATCTTCTATAGAGATAAAATCTATGGGCACAGCAGACTGGTTATGTCTTCGCAACGGAAAACAGTCTGGGCCAATCTCAGAAAAAACAATGAAGACAATACCATTATAGGGACAGGCTTTTTCGTTTCCTTCTCCTCGTCTTTCCCTTCAGATGTGCCTTCAGATTCAACGGGTCTCTTGGAAACTGCTGAGGGAGGAGGTGCTGATTCGGGGGACGGCGCTTTCGGGGGTAATGGAGAAGCTATATTCCGCTGAGAACTTGCTGGTGATTGCTGGTGACTCTGTACACTTGCAGTTGGAACGGGCTGCCGCCACGCACCTTGGTCATAGTGTCTCCAAGGAATTATGGGATCTTCATAATTATTATTATTATTGCTTATATTACTGCTATTATAGGATCCAGTGGGGGGAGTGTGCGGCGGGGGGAAAGGCGCATTCCATGTAGGATGTAAATTTCCAGGTAGCGAAGGCTGCTGTCTATAATCGAACGTAGGAGGAGCCGGCGGAGGCATTCGATTCCCGTATATTTGCTGTGCGTTGTGAACTACCATCGGGGGTTGATGCTGGTAGTACAATTGTTGGGAATATGTGTTCCCTTGTGCATATGAAGGGTAACTCCGTTGCTGACCTACACCAGGGTTATGCGTGGGTTGAAAATTTCTTGCTCCATCTTCTTGATTTTGCTGGTAACCCTGGTAATTTCTGTAAATCTCCCCGAACTCATATGCGTTCTGATTCCCGCTGCTCATCTTATCCTAAAAATGGCAAAGTCTTGAGAATCAGTTTCATTAGCAATCTCAATACACAACCTTCACTGGTGGAACTAACACAGGGCCCTAATTTAAGATACAAGAATGATGAATCTGAATGAATGCCTGATCCCGTTTCTAAGTATGAGAGGAAGCAAAGGATCCACTCCTCTATCCCATCACTATATTCAGAATCCCGCAAGATATTCTGCTATGAATTCAGTTGTGAGGGATCTGTCGCCACTTTTTAAAATTGGTAACCTTCCAATTCGAAATTACTCCACAAGACTTACACTTGAAGTCACACTAGTAAGGTTATCGGCTGTAACTCAATTCAATGCTGTGTTTATAATCGCTCAACTCATATGTTTGAAACGGGAAAATCATTCTTACACTACAAATTTCTCAGCATTTGAACATAAATCATAAATAGAAGTATAGATCTGGAACTGTAGGTTCGTTTTAGCTCAGATGACAAAAATTCGTTCAAAGCCAACGTATTTTACTTTGTTCACGGCTTGTCAAGTCTAGTATTCACCCTACAAAATTCTCTCACGGCAAAAATTTCTGTAGTTTGTAAAACAGAATTAACCAGTTATGAAATTTGTGCTCCCAAACCCCGAATCAAGAAAAATCTACCAGCCAAGTCTTAATTCTTCCAATTAATTTCACGAGTTTCAGCATAGTATCGTCGTGGCTCGTGACAGAATAATTTTTAACGATTTCGTTCAAAATTCTACAATCTCTACGATCCAAGCATTGAATGCTTGGATCAAAATATACTGAAATTTATAGCCATAGCAACACATATCTGATTTCATATTTCATATTCAACCACTATACACATTGTGATTGTGAGTCGCACTGTCACATTTTTTTACCGTAATTTCTCCGAAACCGAATCCTGATTGGTCAACTACAAGAATATTAAGACGGCCACTGCCACCACTCCGCCTCACCTGTCCCCTTACGACAAACTTCAGATCGGTGATACTAACAATTTGCACCCAACCCTTCCAAGAAGGGTTCAAAATTGTATATCACAATTAATTCCCCGACAAGCCGAGGATCAAACTGAATACAACAGTTTCCAATCCTGTTCTCTGGTTACAGTAACTCGATGACATACACACACAATTCTTAGACCACAGATACGAGCGGCAGCGAAGGTGAATCATGCGTCTATCCGATGCACACTGAGACTTACTATGTGTGCATATTACAACATGGCACCTTTAGATCCGACGTAGATGGGCATTGAAGCCTATGGCTCTATTCCACTGCGCTTCTGAAATGAGATTGCGTTACTTTAATTTCGCGCGAGATAGGCTAGTTAATGCATGAAATACTCAATTGATTTTGGGCCTCTCACTGAAATACTGTCATTTCGTTACGGAAGTTGCATTACGTTTGGTACGAGCACAGTCAGTCCAACTTGTATGGAAATACAAAAGCTTTTACAAATAATCAAGCATCTAAAATTTTGAAAATTTTTTTGAATGTTTTTTGTGAATAATGTTTTCAAGAAATTTGCGAAATTGAATTTTTGAAACAATTTTCAAGGAAAATAGTTTACAAATGAGTTTTGGATTTTTTATATTAATTTAGTTTTAGAAAGAATTTGCCCTAACGTAGATTGTTGATTGTTTTGGAAAACTTAATCGCGTGATTATGATTCTTCATCTTAATCCATAGTGACCAGACGTACTTCCTTGCCAGTACAGTACAGGTTTTGAGAAATTTTGAGAACTGAGAAATTTAAATACATTAAGGTAAGGTAGATACAAATTAGGCATGTGCATGCACGAATGTACTGGTTTTCATTTCGGAAAAAAATGATCACTATGGTTAATCGCTGGTTTGTAAAAGAAACAAAATTTTTGAAAAACGCAAGGCTGAAAACTGTTTTTGAGAAGGGGAACCCTAGGTCGCATTAAAATCCTTATGGGAACTCGCATGTTTTTCTTAGAAAGCGGTTCAATGAAACTTCAAATTTAAATATTTTGGAAAATAGGCATTAGTTGGGTGAACGGCGTTGAAGTTTAGGATATTCTAGTGTTGGGTCACATATCCTATAAATCCCGAGTCGGACCATCTTGTACATCTGCGTAAGTCTCCTACGTAGCAGATTTTGTCGATCCTCAGTCATCTTGTAATTGACAGGTTTATTTGTCAAAATGCTTACAAAATGCCGTATGGTAGGTAGCAAGTGCACTTCATTAATCGCATTTTGTCTGCTACTGAGGAATATCCACAGTAACAATGCACGACCGGGGTGACACGACTCAATCCGGTATTATTACCCAATTCTGCTGACATTAGCAAAATCATACTCCGTCAGAATTTTTCCTTCGGAAAGAACACTCTGTTTACAAATTCCATCTTAGAAGTTCTGTGATGACTTTCTCATCCTCTCTGACGTACACTTTTAATTGAACTGCAACATCACTTGATAGCTTGAGATTATAGCAGGTGAAGTGGTGATTAATGACAATATTGCTGCAATATACGCCCACTGCATGCTTTTGGCGAGGGAACTTCGTAGGCTCTTCAGGTGCCCATCTATGAATCTTTGACAGTATGGATCAGTGGATGGCACGGTGATGTAATACGCTTTGTAAGTTCCAGTAGTTCAAACGTTAACAGTAGATGGCATGAAATGAGGTGAACTGGAATTGGCAGGTTACCAACAAAGTAATCTAATTACATGTCAGATTACTGCACTTTGTCTACTTCATCGCAGATTACGTACACTCAAAATTTGTTTCCAGATTACACATAATTATTAAGACCATCTTTGAGATTAAAGACTGCTTTAATTAATCCGTAAGGCGTGCGAAAAGCATAAAAATCATAAAGAAGCATATCGACGGTTTAACTGCAAATTTTAACATTTGACTTTGTGGTCAGTTGCAAAATTTAACCTGCGACAACTCTTCAAATTACTAAAGGCAAAATTTAATGTATCCATGTCGACGTATTAATTGTTCGTGGCGGCCATTGCGGGAAGTATGAATGTTGCAGCTGTATAATACAAAGTGTACGGAAAATCATTGTTCAAACTTTAAAGAAGTCCATTAATAAGAAAATACCGTCATATGGCGTGTTCTGTATGGTTGGTGGATTTGAGTTGGTTTGTCGATACTGATAGTTTTGTGCAAGCAAAAAGTGGATACATTAAATATTTCAACTGGCGAGAAAATCATATGTTTAAGTCTGTAGTCTAACCGCCGATATGTCATTTTAGTTACTCGAATGGTGGGAAAATCGAAAACTGGCACATCGAAAACCCCAAATCCGGTTGTATTTTGATTTGAAAAAACCATTATAAGCTTAAAAAGCATATCTAGCATCGAAAAAGCATAAATGCTACGTAAATTAAAAAATATACATATTTTCGTCCCAAGAACGTTAGAAAGCAAATTTTGAATTCATTTTATATGAAAATTCCGCAGAAACATTACAAAAGTAATTGTATCACTTACACGGGTCATTTTTCACATGCCAATCACGCACACCGCTGACACCCCATACAGCGCAGAGCTTTTCCATCCATAAAGGTTGCCTCTCACAAAGCAGTAGGAAACTCAGATTTGACCCGGCTAGAGGGTCACAGAGTTTGAGGTCAATAGTTGCAAAGATAGGGGTACTTGCGGACTGGAAAATCCCATGTTAAATCCCATAAGTACTTACCACTTTTGTATTTCGAGTGAGTGTTCATTAACGCATAGTGCTTGATGGGGCCAAAATCTGCCACCACAACTTTTGCAGTAGAACTCCATGAAATTGTGTAGAAACAATGTTAGAACAATGTTAAAAACAAGTCGCTCGAAATCGAAAGCGGCCGTTTTCTTATGGGATTTTTCAGTTAGCACACATGCTCCCCCTTCGCATAGTTTGAACTCAAACTTTGAGACCCTCTAGCCGGGTCAAATCTGAGTTTCCGCACCTGCTGTTCTGCGCGAGGCTCTACTGTTAACGTAGCGTGCATAAATTACGTAACTCGCTTGGGGTGGGTGGTGCTTCAAAAGGCCGCGTTACTGTCCATATAAGCCTATGTTAAAAAAAGCGTTACTGTGGTAAGTGGTGGGTCATTTTTTCAACTTTTGGTGTTACGTAATTTATGCACGATACCTAAAGCTCTGCGATCTGTAGGATGCCGGTGCTGTGTGTCACTTATATACATGTGAAAAATGCCCCTGGTTAGACCAAGAACCAATCAATTTCATTTTATGGTGCGTCATTTTTAAGTTCATCGAGAGGGAGCATCCAAACTTACTGAAATAGTTGCGATTTTCACGATCAATACTGCTAGAATCCGGGTAGAATATTGATTTTTGCATTATTTTTACGCTTAATGTTGACTATTTTTCACCTCAAACAATGCATTGATGCATGATCAAAAAAGCATAAATGGCCGTCGATAAAAGCAAAAATTGGCACGCCCTGTTAATCAGTTTAGAACAAATTTCAGGCTAACGCTTGCGAAATTTATGTTTACTGGCAAGGCTACTAACTAAAGGTAGCGCTGATACCCACACATTGATCTTGATGACGTCATTAGTGTACACTTTGTACGCTTAAGCATGTCACATACATACTGTTCACTGTACACTGATGATGACATTGCCCTATATTTGCAATACAAGCTACATATGAAACGGCAAAAAGGTGGAACTTTTCTTACACCTTATACTAAGAACCAAAAACATTATTTTGGCCTTTTTGAGTCTGTAAACATGAAAGACAGAATTAACTTAACTATTCAACTTAACTTACTAGTAAATATCTTATTTTAAACCCAGTTACTGCTATTCTTGGCTGAAGTTGAACAGGGTGTCCCAGAACTGTAATATCACATTTTTTTTCGCTGTACCCCCCAAAAATATCAAACTAGGTCAACGTCTGTACTACCCATATGAAGCTGAGGTTTTAGGATTTTGTTAGCAACCGTATGGTCGCCTATATCCTTGCACTGGTTCCTAAAGATATGCGTCATGCTAAAACTAACACGATTTTTAACATTAATGAGAACTGTAGCGCGTACTAGCAGAGTGATGCGATAGCTCATTTGCACGGGCGGGCACAGGGGAGCTATAGGCTGAAAGCGGCTATAGCCTCCCCCCCTTAGGATCCAAGAAAGCCCGGAAATAGTGCTCAAAACTTAAATTTTGTCAAAAATTCTCAAAATTTCTTCTCAGTTTTGCTTACGCTAACTCACGTAAATGCCACTTTTTTCGGAGCATTCCAGCTTGCGATAATAACTGTAATTACTTTACGCGCTAACGCTCCAAGAAAATGGGGCATTTTGAACAGAGACGGGGTGATTACATCGAACCCATTACACATTACAAAATACAAAAACATTTTTTGAGCTTCCCCATTACCCATTACAAAATACAATTACATTTCTTCAGTTTCGCCATTACCCATTACAAAACATAAATACTTTCGAAATTTGCCATTATACATTAACCAATCCA
>WJFA01004626.1:0-10403 GCA_009870155.1 Pseudobourletiella spinata
CTGTAGCTCACACCAAGGCGATTGCTGACTCCTATGTCAAGTGTGCATAATTATTTTGTGTGTGCAGCTATTTTACACAGCTATTAATTCATCAGTAATTAATTAAATATCACAAATAGCTGCGCAGAACAAACTTGTTACTTCCTCCTCCGGAATAATTCAATGGGGAAACATTTATTTTATAAGTAACTACGAAACTTCCAAATGGCCACGCTAATTTAGTGAATTTTCTTCAACCTCCATCGGATGCCCGCATATTACTACTGACGGAGCTTCTAGCGTTGAATCTTCCGGAACACCATTCCGCTGCTGCCCCATTGAAAATTATTGTAAATGACTGCACAGAGACGAACAACAACTTGAGCTATTCAAGTGAATGTTCATCACAAATATCCAGAGATATTCCTGATTTATGTACTGTGAAGAAGTTAAGCCTTTAAGCGGAAATTTTCATCCCATGCCATCACATGCTCAAGAACAGCCTGGGTTGGTGGATGGGACTCAGTCAGCTCAATGTCGGTTGACTCCACGGAGGCGCGCGCTTTTCAAACGCGGACTAGCTTTACGCACATGTTCAAGTGAAATAGTAATTTCTTCACCAAAAACTAACGTGGGTGCATCGTTTACCCATAAATATATTACAGAATTTCATATTGCATTATTCCGTAAGCTGTGATTGAAGCTTTGAACAAATCACTGCCAAATCCTCCGTACTTTTTCATCAGCTCCAAAAGTTGCAAATTGACGGCTGTCGATTGTGCATCCCGACTCAAATATGAGAACTGACTCTTCAGACTCCATTGACCATTAACTAAAAAAAAAAGAGCACCATGTCGGCTTCATCAAAAGTTATGTTTCAGAGGAACTCGTAAGAGAAAAATGGTTGTGAGAACCCTGTGAGTGTTTTATCGGTGTCTTTTGTGTAGGAAACAGACGTTTTGAGTGGTGGTTATGAGTCTCAAAGAGTATAGATTGGTGAGGATGAAGCTTGAGTAAGTCCCTTCACTTGTTGCATTTACGTGGAAGTGATTGTGATGATGGGAGTGAGAGAGAGAGAGAGAAGAGAGAAGGGATGAGAGTGAAATAGATGGATGAGTAGGGGAGTGAGTGACTCGCACGAGTCGGTGGGAAGCTAAAGTATATAGACTCACAGAAGAGTCAGTATACGTTATACATACAGTCAGTTTTGAGAAAGACTCATGTCCCTCGCTCCGCTGTTCTTGTAGCGATTAGAATGGTGGTGAAAACGATGAATTTTTCTTCTATTCCTGTATAGGCGTACCGGGAAAAGCTGTACGGGCGGAAGTACCAGTGGCTCATCGTCGGCACGTACAGTCGTCAGTGGTGGAGGAAAGAGGATGTTAATTGCTCACTTCGAGAGATCGAAACGGCTCTGAAAGGGGCCATCCTCATGGACCTACTTCCGCTGAGTACAAGTCAAGAGATTACCGTCAGTGGAAGGGTAAGTCGGCAACCTTTTTTTTTTGGAGGGTCAGTACACTATACACACTATTTGCGTCTCTCTGTGAGCTTCTAAGCTCAAGCTTACTCCGCAGCTACAGCAGCACACGGCAACAAGAGCAAGGGGTAAAGGTTTGAGATTATAGGATATATTCTCTATATAGGAATGACCCTGAAGTAAGTGCCTATTTTTCCCGAGGCGGAGAACGTCGTTATCTGATCCCAATGAAACTTCCGCACTTACCTGCCCCCCCCCACCACTACTGCCCTTTGCACTCCCTTTTTAATCCTCTCTCTCTCTCTCTCTCTCTGTCCATATTATACAACATTACTTAAAGATTACTTCCTGAAACTAGTGAGAGCCTATATAGACCCCTTTTTGTTTTACATACCTTTATATAGCATTTATTACCGGCACTGGTTGGACGCCCATATAGCCACGGACTTGCAAGATTACGAGCAATATAGTATATTTTACTACAGCAGGCCAAACCGGGATTTCCCTACACATTTCGGATCCTCCGTCTTGCACTACCACCGTCAGTATATATATGTATATGTATCCAGGACAATTCCCATATGACCGACCATAACTTGGGGCTAATGTTAATTGCTCAGGACGTTGTTCCCGGCCCTGGGAAAAGCAAGGGACAGCAGGGGCTGGGAAGATGGAATGAAGTTCGTTTAGCCCTCTAATGATCCCGGCATGCACGCCATTAAGACTGATGACGGCCATTAGGGCGGGTTTAGAGGTCGCGTGGGAAAATGTCTGCACCGCATCCACACAGAGGGATGGCGGGGGGAGGAGGAAGAGGAGTTTACTTAATCTTAAAATAGGAAACTGCTCCATTTTATAATTATGACGATGATGATGATGATGATGATGACGCTGGGGAGATGATGGTGATGATAGCGGGGAAGGTGTAAAAACTGAAAGGATGTGCGTGCATTCCGGGTATTAATAGTTACTCTACATATATACACTCGCGGTGCTGGGATGGGGCATTTAGCGGAACGGAACGGAGGTTCCAGGTTGGGTGACGGGGGAGGGAATTGTGATTTATTCCGTCCGAACCTTCTGCTTGCAGTGTTTGTAGTGCTGTAGTGGTGTGGCCGTGCCAAAAACCTGACAGTCCCACGCGGCCATCATGATTTAGTACAAGTGCCCATGCAAATGCAATCCATTGGGAATCGGGACGACGGGGTGGGGGTGCGCAATTGTATGAAGTTCCTCCTCCGAATTCCCCCTTGGAGGTAGGCGGCAGTTGAAAGGAGGGAAGCGGTGAGGGGATTTTTGGGGATTTTTTTAATTAAAAACTATAAAAATAAAATCCAACCATTTCACCAATTGAATAATTTAAAGCGAACCGCCCTCACTTTCAGGTATCCACCCAATTGTACGGAGGATGAAATCCGTAAAGAGAACCCCTAGAGTCCTTGTTGTTGTTGCTGCTGCTGCTGCTGCTGCCTTTGCTGTTGTTGTTGCTGTTGTTGTTACCATTACAGTGTTTGGGGCGCTTTTGAGGGAATTGAAATTGATTTTTTTTAGAGGGGAAAAGAAAGTTTTATTTTTCCTTGAGTAAAGTTGAGGAGGATTGGAAGTAAGTTTACCTCCCCTCCACATGTATTACGGGTGGCAAAGAGAGAGAGAGAGAGAGAGGAGGAAAATGGTCAACTTTCCCCTTTTTTCTACTTGTATTTTTTTTTGTATATTTGCAGACGGCTGGAGAGTACAAGGAGTTGTACGAAGTAGTGTCCCTGGGGGAGTACTCTCGTTTTCATGGCTACGCTTACGATGGGATTTGGGCAATTGCCCTCGCCCTCCATAACATTAGCTATTATTTTGAAGAGGGCTCGCCGTACCGAAGAGCGCAACGGAGTGACCTTCTCAGTACCTTCCGCTACCGGGATGACGCCTGGGAAAAAGCCTTTCTATCCGCCTTGGAAACCACCTCCTTCATCGGCGTCACCGGACTCGTTCAGTTCCGAGACAACGGGCGCAAGGGCTCTGTGCTCATCAAGCAGTTCCAAGGTGAGAGCATACAGCCACAACATCCTCCCGGATTTCCCTACAGATGTACTACTCATTCAACTCCGCTGCCGTCCCAGTTTCATCCCTTTGTGGAAATTCCCTTTGTGGTGGGGACGGCCGAGTATGAATTGTTTATTATGGTAATGATAATAATGAAATGTTCCTCTGTATTTCCCCCCGCCCCCGCCCCATCCACCAGCTTTCAACACGGTGAATGCCGAGGTGAAGGTTGGCGAGTACGACGGTGTGACGGAGACCCTGAGTTTACTCAAAGGCCAAAATATAACGTGGAATGGAAAGTCACCGCCCAAGGATCGAACCTTCACGGTATGAACCACACCAGGATATTTCCCAATTCTAACAATATTTGTACCACTGCGACGGGGTTCTAGTAATATCGTGTGTGTGTGTGTGTGTGTGTGTGTACGCGGATGCTAATATAATCCGGCTCGCCATCTGTGACCTTTGGATTTGCACAGGTGGTTCCGAACCGGGGAAGCTGTGCATTTGTTAGTGTTATATATGCCATAGCATATGCTGTGCCCCCGCGTCGGAGTCCCTGTAGTGTGTGAGCGGATGTGCTCGTTCCACGTGCACCGGGTATTAGCCTCCGCGTATTATGCTTGTCGACTCATGTTCTGTGGCAGTCAAGTGGAATCCAGTTAACCAATGCACTGTCTCTCATCTTCTTCTCTATGTGTTCTCCAGGAGGAAGTTCATACTCGGGTCAACATTACCCTCTTTGCTGCCATGGCCACGGCATCATCCGTCGGCATCCTCCTCGCCTGCTTCTTCCTCGCCGTCAACATTCGCTTTCGAAATCAGAGGTGAGCGGAGGTGTGCAAGTGTGTGTACCCCACGGCTGTGAGCCTTTATTATAGAATTGATGTAGTACTTGGGACTTGGGATCCATGCCTCCACGAGTTGACATCATATAAAAAATAAAAAAGCCCACCCCGGAGTCATCGTGGTGATTCCCAGAACCAGAAATTTCTATCCTCCACTACAATGACGAGCTTTTGGAGTAGTTCCTGATCCGTGATTGTCCTGGTTTTTCCTTCATCTTACAGGAAAGTTAGAGGGGGTTCGAGGAGCAGGGGCAACTTATGTACATATGTTGCCTAAAGGGGGGGTTGGTCTACCTAAGACCTTGTTGTTCCTCCTCAAGTTGATAGTAGCAAGTTCACTTCTCTCCAAGGCCCATGTACGTATACTATATACTACATATGGTAGGACTTGAGTTGAAAGGACTTTCGGCGTGGGCCTCACCGGAGGAGTCCAATAATATATTCAACTCTTCACTCGTCGCATGATGAGCCGGCGAAAGTTGGAGGGTCGGATTCTGGGAATGTGAGACAGTTGTTTCTGGAAGACTGAGCGGAAGAATAAGAATAAGAAGGAAACGAAGAAGAAGAGGAAGAAGAAGAAGGAGAAGAAGAAGAAGAAGAAGTGTATGGGAAGAATAGGAGAAGTGGAGGGAGAGATTTGATATTGAGAAGATCCCATTTCCCTCCCCGTCCTTTCCCACCATCACCACCAAGACTATATACTACCACACCCACCCATATAGCCATAGCCTCCTCCCGTCCTCTCCCCCCTTGTCACGCGGCTAATGAGATAGGGTTTTAGCTGCAGTAGTAGCAATAGTAGAACTTTCACCTGGGTCATATTTTCCTGGGAAAAACCCCGCGAGGTCCAAGTTCTCGCCTTATTACACCATATTAGTCTATCTATCAAGACTCCTATGCGTATATATATATATACATATATATATGTGTATATATATAACTGGAACGGAGACAGGGTAGAGTTGAGTAGTAGTAGTAGTCCTTCCCCATCCCCGGCTCCTTCCCCTTACATTTATGATATATGGGTTCCTCCGCGGAATAATTATTTATTATTCATCGGCGGAATTTTTGAGTGAGGAAAATTTCTATATGTGCTCCCCCACGTACTTTTTGATCGTTCCCAGCGGAGGTCTGAAGACACACTCATTTGAGTGCATATGAGCCAGGCGGAGGAATAGGAGGAGGAATGGGAGGAGGAGGAGGTGGCGGCGGCGGCAGCCGAGGACATTAGTAACCGGGAGTGGTTGAAGAACGTTCAACGGAGCCGACTACATGGGAAACAAATCCTGAAGAATTTAGTTATTAGATGAGGACATGAGGGCTACGGGAAGATTGTGAAGAGAAGATATGATGTATAAATGTAGGAGGAAGTGTATGTGTGTGTGCGCGCGTGTGTGTGTGTGTGTGTGTGTGTGTGTGTNGTTTGTGTGTGTGTCTGTCTGTGTCTGTGTGTGTGTACCTCCATTTAGATATGGTGGGGAAGACACGGAGGCACACACGTACAACTTTTGCTCCAAACAAACCGGGTCGTGGGCTCTATCGATTTGTGAAAGCGGATGGAAGATCCCGTTCTCCATCTCTCTAGCTCTTGACGGAGCTGGCTTGGAAGTTCCTCTTGGAGGAACATTATAGCTGCTCCCACGACCATGTTCAAAAGGGAAAGGGACGTGGTGGTGGTGGTGGCTATATGCTTTTCCCTACTACATCTCGCTCTCCTTTATCCTCCCCGCTTTCTTCCCCCCTGTAGTATTCTGTCTCGCTCCTTCGCTCTCTCTCACTCTCTCTCTCTCTCTTTCCCTGTGCCTTCCTTGTCCTTGTTTCCCTATCCCATTGTTTTCATCCGTTGAGCCATTGTTCCGCATCAGATTTCTTCACGTTCCCTTTATATCTCTCACAGTGTGTACTCACATACATATATATGTATCTGTAGACATAACATGGGAAGAATGGGCTGGGAGGAGCGATTAACGAGCTTTGTTAGTAAACAAACTTGACTGTACGCTCTACTGAGGATAATTAACTTGAATAGCCTGGAGGGGGATGGGAGGGAGGTATTTTTGCAACTTTTTTTTTTCATTAACTGAAAAGGGGGTGCTGGATGCTCCTGGCCCAAAAGGATTTTTCCTCCTCCCTTCTTCCGCCTCCCTCTCCCAGCAGATTTCTGTGGCGTTCTGTGGCTGGCTTTTCCTCCCTGTGTAGGTGTGTGTGTGTGTGTGTGTGTGTGTGTGTTGGTTTTGTAACAACTGGGAAATCCGGTTGTCGAAGGGGAAATGTCAGGGGTCGTGCCTACGTGGTGGGTTTAATCCCCCTCCCCCTTGTGCCCTTGGCACTGGCTGTGTTCGGGAGTAGTGGAGAGGGAAATAAGTGACCGCAGTAGAGTTTGTTCTATTTATTTATTATTATTATATTACTATAATATTATTATATTATAGTATATTATTATTGCTATTATAGTATATTATTATTAAAGGAGGGGTTCAAGGTAAAAGTAATGGACAAACAAGTTGTTGGAAGAACGGCATGGTTGTGGTGGGTACACAAGTATTCTGGTGGAGATGAAGAATGTTGCTGGAGGAGGTGGAGATTTGAAAGTGAAGAAGAATTTGTGGTAGGCATCTGGATTTATGGAGGATTTACATGGCTCAAGTGGGAAAAAGTGAACTAATACGAGATTAGATCACTGTTGGGAAGGAACCTATATAGGACGTAATCATGCGCAGAGCGCAGATGTGGTAGTCATCTGGATTTATGGAGGATTTACATGGCTCAAGTGGGAAAAAGTGAACTAATACGAGATTAGATCACTGTTGGGAAGGAACCTATATAGGACGTAATCATGCGCAGAGCGCAGAGGTCCCGCGCAGTGCTGAGTAGTGGAGTAAAGCCGGCAGGGATTTTTTTTTTGGGGGGGGGGATCCCACAGTTTAGAACACGGACCTTGTACTAGTCGGGAAAAATTAGAATTCTCCCGGCTCCAATAGGAGACTGAGTTCCATTACACTGTGCGCACGGGGAAGATCTACATAGTCAGGCTATGAGGAAGCTAGCTCAATTATTGCTCCTCTCTCGGGAGAAGCTCGTTGATCCCGTGGAAATCCGCCGTATTGGCAACCTTGATCCTTATTATTACTACTATATACCTATAGGTTCTCCGGTACGGAGCGACTGGGCCGGGAAATATTGAGAAGGGCTTAATGGACCAACTGGCAAGAGCTTTTCGGATCCATTAATTATGTTGAGCGGGATGCATACATTCTGGGTGTTCATGTATGGATGCCTGGGTCGCCCGGGAGTGGAATCTCAATTCTTATTGCATGACAGCGTATTCGCGGAGGCATATGGTTGTCCCACAAAATAGCTCTGCCCCGCCATTTTATTCACGAGCCATATGGTTTCCACTGGGTGTACCAAAGAAGGCCGTGGAAATCGGTAGGCAAAACGTTTACAATTCTGTTCATAAAGTTGTTAAAAAAAACTGACAACTGACTTTTTCGAAAACGCGGACCGGTAGAACTACCGGGCCTCAAAAATACGAATTTTCCAAACATGGGCTCAACCTGTGGAGTCTTGTAAAATTTAATTTTCCAATAGTAGACTTGGATAATTAATGCGCCAAAATATTGAGCCATAGGCTAGTTGTACGGGGTCTTAAAACATTTGGAAAAAAAACGCGGGGTAGGTGAACTGCAGGATACAAAATTACCGCCATTTTCAAAACTTGGGCTTCAGAGCAGTAGACTCACGGGGCTCATCCCTGTGTTGTGGAAGGAGACGAGAGGGAGCGGAAATAAATAAATGTGTACTTGCGTGCCTGTGTGCTCTGCGAAATGGAATGCACACACCTGCACATATTTACATGATGATTGGAATTGGAGAGGGGAGCATAGGGGGTGGTGGGGTGAAGACGAATGACGGGTGGGGTTCCCTTTGTGTGAAATCCAATAAGGAGATGAAGATTATTAAATGATATTGTGAATATATACATACTCAAAGAAGCTCCGGTTTGAAAGACCTGGGAACTTACTTGGATATCCAGATTGTAGTTCAGCTCATCGGCCTGAGCCACTACTTCCTTCCACGTGGCCTCCACTCCTTTCCCCGTAATGTAAAAATACCGGGAGCAATATCCTTTTATTATCTTACATTATTATTTACCACTCCACTGTAGCCATATATAATGTGTATACTGCGGCAGCAGAGCCTTCGAGCAGTATCTCGCGCACTACCGATTTTGATGGTGGTGGTAGTGTGACGGTGCGGTGGAACTCTGATTGCCCCAATGCCACCATGAGATCTCCTCCTGCTCCCGAGGAATCAAAGGGAAGTAATAAGGGTGATCATATGGTGGTGTAGGGACAAGGGCGGTGGGAGTTGGATGGTGATGGATTATGGGACTATATGGACCACTTCCCCCCAGGCATCTCATTTCCTTCCGAATAAACAGACACATATTTTTCTTCCCCGCACCGCACAATGTCTTCCTCACGGCCTCATTTCCGATACGATACGGAGCCCAGGCGGAGGATGGGGACTTTGTGGGGGATGCGTTCAGTAACCGCTGCCGCCGCCGCCGCCGCCCATAGATTCTCACACAGAGTCACTTCAAACTTTGTTTATCACTTCAAAGCAAACAGGCCGTGATGCCTTTTTTCGCACAAGGGAAATTTAGACTGGAAATATTATATCCGGAATAGGTATATGTAGAGATATGGGAGAGTGAGATAGAGGGGGAGAGTGATGAGATGGGGATGTGAAAAAAGGCTTTTGGGCCGGACTATCGGGTAGCAAAGGGGAAAAAAGACACGGGTAAAGTTCGGGGGAGCTGGGGAAAGTTGTCAATTTTTCTCCTCTATCCCTCCTGCTCCTCCTGCTCCTCCTCCTCCTCCTCGCCGTCGTCCTCCTGCTCCTCAGAATTTTGAGGGATTGGGTGAGGGAAAGAGCGTGTGGGCTCCATTTGAACTCTATTTACCTCCCATTTCCATCCTCAAGTCTATCAAATTACGGAGATTTTTCAACTCAAATTGCTCACATTGAGTGTGTGTGACGGTGTGCGTGCGTGTGTGTGTGTGCCTATTGTATGATATTGAGTGTACCATATTGGTGACCCAAATCCGGAGGATATACGTTGGCGGATGGTTTTTTTTTAGGGGAATATTTCCAGCAGAGCGGGGGAGTCTAATATATTCTATATACATATATTGTATATTGGCCGGATCCTGGGGGCGGCTCAGATTACACTACTACCGGGGGGTTTGAGGCGGGATCATTTAATTTTGAGACGAGCCCAAAGCCTATATGAATAGGAAATCCTACGTGTACACGGGAGTTTTTCAACTGTGAGGATTCCTACTCTCTCTTTGTTTGCAGATATATCAAGATGTCGAGCCCTTATTTGAACAACCTGATAATCATCGGCTGTATTCTAACTTACACATCCATCATCATTCTGGGCTTGGATAGCAAGCTGACGTCGGAAGCGGCTTTCCCGTACATTTGCACTGCTCGTGCCTGGATCCTCATGGCCGGCTTCACGCTCGCCTTCGGTTCCATGTTTTCCAAAACCTGGCGGGTTCACTCCATCTTTACCAACGTCAAACTCAATAAGAAGGTAAACCCTTCCGCATTTACATTGTGCCGAATATTCGTGCCGCGGAAATAGGCAAACTGTTGAGAGAGTTCTTTGTGCTGTGTACATATATATATAAATGTATATATGTGTTCATTTATTTCAAATGGGTCGTCGTCCCGCTCCCGTATTTTACCATCATGCAGCTCCATGCAATAGTGGGGACTTAGCGGAGAACCTACGTGGCGTTATTTTTTGACGGAGCATAAAGGGGTCTCAATGTCAATTACACGGCACATGTCCTTGCGTTACGTCCAAAATTACCGTTATGGAGGACCTGCGTTACTTAGGAATACTTGAGAGTGGTTAAACTGTCGTTTGTGTCACCGTGTGAAAAGGACAAGGAGTAAGCGGCCTTGAGATTTGCCGTGAAAACAAGTGTGCGTTATATATATTTGAATGTGTGTGCCCGTGCACATGCATTACTGTGTGTTCG